>CP045910.1:2972424-2995306 GCA_013387185.1 Caligus rogercresseyi
TATATATATATATATATATATATATATTATATATTCATGCTTCATTCGCCAGTTTAAGTTGTCATACGTCATCCAAAGAGTTTTTAAGTGTAAGGATTTCATATTTGAGTATCAGTATATTAAATAAACCAATAAATAAAATGTTAAAAAAAATATATTATAACGGTATTGCTGGCTTCTATAATTAAGTTATTAATTCTTAACTATTTGGCTACATTGTATAAATTTATTGAATCCAACTTCAGCTTGATATAGGTTATTGTTCAAATTTGCATATGCATAGATATATAATACTTAGCGATACATCTTGATTTTAAATAGTGATGTTTATTGTTAGAGTCCTTATAAACAATGTTAGGACAAAGAATAACCATACAAGTTTTCTACAAACTTTATATATATATACTATATATCCAATTAATTTTTTTATGTGGTTTCTAAACTGATTTAAGTCAGTGTCTATTAAAAAATCGTTTAAAGTTGACTTGCCATGACATATTGAGTCCATATTCAGCAAGGTAAATGCAACTGCTATTTTAAAGTCAATAATATTTATGTTACTGATTGTATATCCGGTGATTTGGAACCTTTATGGGAGTAAGTGGTCCTGTAAAGCTATGAATAATTAATCTTCAATATATGCAGGCCTTTTATACATCACTTACTGTATAGAAGAACATACCATGGGGAAACCACCCAACTACCTGATAACTGGATATTTAACTGAGAGAGTTTTTTAACCAACTTATAAGTCGTCAATAATATAGCTAAAATGGCTACCACGCGAGGCAAACGATGAAGTATTATCTATATTGACATAGAATACAAGGGAATCGAAGAAGGGAAATCCTGCATACATAAAAAACTAGTGATCCAAGGCTGGTTGATTCTTTTTAAACCCCTTAAATGTTGATTCAATTACCACTGTGTCACTGGCTTTTCTTTTGAAATTTTCTGATAGGGTTTGGACTTTGATATAAGACTTCTTCCTTCTCTTCTTTGGTTCGTCAGCTGTCGACTCTGACATTGATTTTCTCTCCTCTTATTCAATCTATTATACATGCAGTATTCAGTTTGTTTGTTGCTGAAGACTCTAAATAACCTTCTATCCTGTTCAAATTGTTGTTATAAACAAAAATCATTTCTCCATAAGTTCATTCTATCTTTATTTATGTCAAAATTGAGGAGAAATTTCATAATTAGCAGGAAACGACCGGGACACTTTTTTTCGCCGGGACCCTGGCCGGGCCGGGACTTAAACTTTTCAAGCTGGGCCGGGCCAAAACTAGGCTGGGACTTCAGCATATTTTGTTCCTTCGTTATTCTGAAAGTGACGACGTTTTTTTAAGAAAAAATTATCTAAATATTTTTTAATATTTCAAAAATTCTTAAAGTCCCAGCCCGGTGATTTTTAAACACCGGGTCGGGCCGGAACGTTCAAAAAACAGCCGGGACCCGGTCGTTTCCTGATAATTAGTAATTAATGTCGTAAAATAAAGTTCATGTTTTCCTCCAAACTCAACACTTAAAAGTTTATTATAATAGCATAACGAATTAGGCTCTTATTTGACTAAATCTAACCAAACGTTTCTATTTGAATATATTATACATAATAATATATTTAAATCGAACAAATTATTCAAGAATTCCATATGTTTGTCAAATACGTGTTAATGTCTTAATAAACTGCATTTCCACCTGGAATATGTCCAATGGTGCCTTCATAGACTCATGGAAATATGGTCTAAGTACCAGCAAAATAAAACTAGAGGCATATATACACTCAGAGAGTGCAAACTCCGCCGTCACGGGGTCCTTATGAACCTTCCGAGGCGGATTTTTCACGACTGGGGCGGCGTAGAGGGACGGGGGAGGGTTCCCCTTGACGGAAATTTCGAGAAGAAGACGCTCCGGCACCCGATTTTACAGCATAGCGACATCTATTGGCAGAGTAGGCTAACTTGAATTATTTATTAGTATTTCGCTCATTTTGCATCTTAATTCTGCACTCAGAGATGCCAAAATTGATAACTTGTTACTTTTGACATTTCCAACAACTCCACCAAGTTTCATCCGAATCCGTTCAGTACTTTTGGTGAGTTATCCTGCTGACAAACCAACAAACAAAACAAACCAACAAAACCAACGCCAGTGAAAACAATACCTCCTTCGGCGGAGGTAATAAGTTCATAACATGTGTCCATGTTTTCCCATGTAGAAGGGAAAGAAAGCATAATTTATTAATTATTTATAGGAATTCACGTTGTTGTACATCCTTTCATTGAACTTTGTATGAAAGAGCAACAATTCAAATGGGAAGCCGTATTTTATTGGATTACGTATTTTAGTTATTAGATCATTAATATGAGAAGAAATGTAAACAAAAATACTTGCAAAGAGAAAAATATACAAATGCATATATTCCTGGCTATAGCCAACTACAATCTTGGAATTTGAAATATTAAACTACTTTAAGTATTTTTTAATGCATGCAATTACTAAGGCTAGCTGATGTCCAAACTCTATTTATTGGGGGAGAGTCAATAATCAAAACATAATCAATATGCTGTCAATTTCATCGACTACATTATATAGTTATCATATTTCTTTCCTGATTTCTTTCCGTGATTCGGACCATCCTCATCGATTGGGCTTCAGTTCCTTTGGACTTATTAAAAAGTCATTCTGAAAGCTAAATAATAACTCAGAAAGTTGATTTTATTAAATAACATTGCAGTTTATTTCCGTTTGCAACGTAATTTCGATTCCACTTGACTAACTTATTTTTTCTCATTTTTTTACTTATTTAGTTCCCGATTATTAATTACATTTATTGTTGTCCTTTTCTCAGCATAAGATCTGTAGTCTTTTCAGTTCAATTTTACAGAATGCACATAAATACATAAAAAACCAAAGCTCATACGTTAAAATGAAACACAAAAAAAACATTATAGTTTAAATTGAGGATCTGTAGTCTATATAAAAATATATCAACACTTAATATATACAAGTATAAAAATGATATATCCAGGATTACTTTTTGTAAAGAGCCAATAATAAATTTGTTAATAATATATTGAACTAGAGGCATATATACACTCAGAGAGTGCAAACCTCCGCCGTCACGGGGTCCTTATGAGCCTCCGAGTTGGATTTTTCACGACTGGGGCGACGTAGAGGGACGGGGGAGGGTTCCCCTCGACGAAAATTCCGAGAGAAAAGACGCTCCCGGCACCCAATTTCAAGCACAGCGACATCTATTGGTAGAGTAGGCAAACTTGAAATATTTATTAGTATTTAGCTCATTTTGCATCTAAAGAAGCCTCGAGATTTCAAAATTTAATCACTTGTTACTTTTAGCATTTCCAACAACTCCACAAAGTTTCATCCGAATCCGTTCCGTACTTTTTGAGTTATCCTGCTGACAAACAAGCCAACAAACCAACAAACTACCCAACGCCGGTGAAAACAATACCTCTTCGGCGGAGGTAATTAAATAACAAGTTAGCCTACTCTACCAATAGATGTCGCTGTTCTGTGAATTGGGTGCCGGGAGCGTCTTTCTCTCGGAATTTTCGTCGAGGGGAACCCTCCCCCGTCCCTCTACGCCACCCCAGTCGTGAAAAATCCAACTCGGAAGGCTCATAAAGTCCCGTGACGGAGGAGGTTTGCACTCTCTGAGTGTATATATGCCTTAGTACTCCGCCGAAGAGGGTATTGTTTTCACTGGCGTTGTTGTTTGTTTGTTGTTGGTTTGTTGTCAGCAGGATAACTCAAAAGTACGGAACGGATTCGAATGAAACGTTGTGGAGTTGTTGGAAATGCTAAAAGTAACAAGTGATTAAATTTTGGCATCTCTGAGTGATCTTTTTAAGATGCAAAATGGCTAAATACTAATAATATTTCAAGTTTGCTACTCTGCCAATAGATGTCGCTGTGTAGGGAAATCGGGTGCCGGGAGCGTCTTCCTCTCGGAATTTCCGTCGAGGGGAACCATCCCCGTCCCTCTACGCCGCCCCAGTGGTGAAAAATCCGCCTCGGAAGGCTCATAAGGACCCGTGACGCCGGAGGTTGCACTCTCTGAGTGTATATATTTTTCAATAAGATACACCCAAAGATGTTACAAGATGCGCAGAACGCGATGTTTAGATTCCTCTGATTAGAAAAGAAAAACTGAAAAGTCACACATGACGTCACATTATCATTTGTTATGATTTATGGCATAAACATATCTATATATCTTTCTTTCTCTCATTATCTTTCTGTCTGTTTGATAGAAATGACAACTACACTTTTATGGACTAGTGAAAAATATAAATAATCAAAACCTTTCTGATGTTGTTAATAAATTGGCTGAGTTTCGGCCTCAAAATTGAAAATCTAATGCAAATAACATGTTATTAATCCAATTTCATTTTTTTTGTTGTTGAAAATCATGTGAATGTAGTTACACAGAGGCATAAAAATCTTATTTTAATATATGAAATTATATACGAGGTTGTGTGGCTTTATCGATATTAGTCCACCATGTTATTATTTATTATTGTTATTTATTTAAATGGTGTCGGCATAGAGCTATAAAGATATCTTTATATCTCTATGGTATAAGTATTAGATATACAGGCAATCGTCGAAGTGATGACGTCACATTATTTTAATTTTTATATTGGAAATATCCTTCTTTGTTTACATAAGTTCTGGATACTGGATACACCAAATTCCCTCTTTGGAACCTGCCCCCTACACATTTAGATTCGTTCACACCTCTTATGAGCTAGTGCATCTTCTGTTCTCTTTGTACTATTTCTACAAATGTATTTGTATTAAGTATAAATTCAAAATCAATATATTCAGTGAAATGTTCAATAGAAGACTAATAAAAAACTCTTTGAGGCATTAAAGTGCTTCGTTATTCTATAAATGAAGGACAATCCAATAGAAATCCGATTGCCGTCCGTCAAGTATTCTTGTTGTTCATCGTTTTCATAACCACCACAAACGACCAATCAACAAGTTTATCTCCACCTCGCTTTCTATGAATACTAAAGTACTCTCTCTTCGTTAAAGCATAACAATACATAGAAGGATTATTTCCATTATAATGTGTTAGTCATTATACGACCTATACAGAACCTCTCTCTTACATGCTCGAATAAATCAATAGATAAGTTCTGCTAAGTTCCTTAACCAGTTTAAGAGAAAAAGGAAAAAATAAGATTTACATAAGAAATTTCTTAATAGTGCGTTGTATAAACCATTCGGTGTTGGCTTTCTATTTAATGATATTTTCATATATATTTCGTTTTTTTATCTCTCTGTTTTTTATATATTCCTTCTAACTCCCAATTGTCAAGAAGCTCTATAAATGCTTAAGTTGCTTTCAAGTATATATCTGGGAGCTAGTGAGTATCGATGCAATATCGTATCAATATATCTAAAGCTTAAAGTAAAGTAGTGCATTGGGGAAGGTAGCTTGGTAAGATTTTCATTGAATCTCTTTTTTATGACTACTTTTTAACAACTTTATAACATTAAGAGTCCCAGATTGATTCGATTAAATTCGCTCTCTCTCTCTCGCCATTTATCATACCGTCAAATAAACAACCCTCTGCTCAAGGAGATCCAAATAGATGAGAAAGCAAAGAACTCAATGCAGCCAAAGCACTTCAACAAGAAGCCTTTATCTATTAGGTAAGTGGATCCACTTGAAAGAAGGAAAAAAAAGGTGTCTTGGCCTTGTTTTCCTCACGTTTGACTTATGCATTATATGAGTCAACGAACTATTTACTTGCATCACGAAATGGAACGGAAGAGAATCATGATAAAACACTTCATACTCTTTATATTCATCAGTGGGACTCTGACAACACGTGCAAATAAATAACCGATACGCGGCGTTGGACCTCAAGATCCCCTCTGTCACCGATGGAAGTGGAGTTGGGCTGGTGATGTAATTCGCTACTTCCCTTCGTGTTCCCTGCCTTATGGAAAAATCATTAAAAAACTTTTACGCCAATTCAAGGATTTAAAATAGACCGGTTTTATCGTTAATTTTTGTTTTGTTTTAGATTGTCATGTTGTTTAATTATAATTGTATTTTAGTGTTCGTTCATATTTGATGTTAAAATTTTAAACTAAAATGTTTAATTATGTTTTTACGCATTAACATCTTTTTATATACATTCTGTTTTTTATGCTTGTATATACTATTTTTATGAACTGTGGAATAAAAAAAATAACCGACTCCAATAATAAATGACTCAATGAATGAAGGGAAAGGAGTCTTAAAAATAAGATTAACCTGAATGGACTCATCCTTTTCTCAGTGGATGAGAACTAGGAAGGTTTTCTTTAGAGAGGGACTCTTCAGTTCGAGAACTGAACAAATCGCCCTAAAGAAGATGTAGGATAATATATATTTCAATATGTCTTACTCTTAATTACCTCCGCCGAAGGAGGTATTGTTTTCACTGGCGTTTGTTGGTTTGTTTGTCAGCAGGATAACTCAAAAAGTACTGAACGGATTCGAATGAAACTTTGTGGAGTTGTTGGAAATGCCAAAAGAAACAAGTGATTAAATTTTGGCATCTCTAAGTGGTTTTTTAATATGCAAAACGAGCAAAATACTAAATGAAATGGAATCTCTATTCAGGGAGTAGGAAAGAACAAACGCTAAAAAAATATTCATTGACGTATTATTGTTCATATATCAGCTCAGGACTATGTTACCCAGTGACGTAGCTTAAACTTCTTCCTCTTCCCGTCTCTGAGTGCTTTTTTTAATATGCAAAATGAGCTAACAGAGAGGAAACATGATTAACTAGAGGCATGTATACACTCAGAGAGTGTGTACCTCCGCCGATCCTCACAACATTCCCATTCAAACATTCTCCCTTTCACACGACCGATTTTCTATCTCTAATCATTTTTTCCTCTCTGTTAGCTCATTTTGCATATTTAAAAAAGCACTCAGAGACGGGAAGAGGAAGAAGTTTAAGCTACGTCACTGGGCTATCATAGTCCTGAGCTGATATATGAACAATATACGTCAATGAATATTTTTTTAGCGTTTGTTCTTTCCTACTCCCTGAATAGAGACCCCATTTCATTTAGTATTTTGCTCATTTGCATATTAAAAAAGCACTTAGAGATGCCAAAATTTAATCACTGTTTCTTTTGGCATTTCCAACAACTCCACCAAGTTTCATTTGAAATCTGTTCAGTACTTTTTGAGTTATCCTGCTGACAAACAATAAACACACCAACAAACGCCAGTGAAAACAATACCTCCTTCGGCGGAGGTAATAAATATAGAAATCGGGCGTGTGAAAGGGAGAATGTTGAATGGGAATGTTGTGAGGATCGGCGGAGGTACACACTCTCTGAGTGTATATATGCCTCTAGTTTGATTTGCCTTTATACTTTATTTGTCTTTTTCATAATATTATGAGTAAACTTATGAGTGAATAAACATATGAAAGTTTTAATTACCTCCGCCGAAGGAGGTATTGTTTTCACTGGCGTTGGTTTGTGGTTTTGTTAGTTTGTTGGTTTGTTTGTCAGCAGGATAACTCAAAAAGTACGGAACAGATTCGGATGAACTTTGTGGAGTTGTTGGAAATGCCAAAGAAACAAGTGATAAATTTTGGCATCTCTGAGTGCTTATTTAAGATGCAAAATGAGCTAAATACTAAAAATATTAATAATGAAATGGGGTCTCTATTCAGGGAGTAGGAAAGACAAACGCTTAAAAAATATTCATTGACTAATATTGTTCATTTATCAGCTAAGGACTACGTCACTGGGTGATTAAACTTCTTTCTCTTCCCGTCTTCCTCTTAATATTAATATTAAATATAACGCTAATATTAAGTGTATGATGGAGAAAAGAAAGGAGTTTAAACATCCAGTGACGTATTTCAAAATTGACGAATAACTAGTATGACGTCAATAGATGTTTTTTTAGGATGGCTCTCTCCTCACTCATTATTCACCTAACACACCTACTTATGTAGACAATATGATTGGATTGTAATTCCGTTAAGAGGATTCATTGGTGGGGATCGGCGGAGGTTTGCACTCTCTGAGTGTATACATGCCTCTAGTTTTGGCTTATTCTTCATTTAGTATGTGGCCTCATAATATAAATTATGCTTATTGTCTTTTGTGCCATTCTTCCCTGAGCTTTTTCATTTTAAACTACAATGTTTAATTATGTATTTTAAATTTATATATGCATTCACTCCTAACAATATCTTATGTCCCAATCAATTTACGCACTGTTGACTCCAAAAAGCAATGCAGTGGTGCTCATTAATGCCTTGCGAGACACGTTAAAAGAAGGTGATTAACAAAACCTATTTATATATGAAATATATGTATTTTATCCCCAAAGATAAGAATCATAACACTTTCATAAAAAAGTCTTGTTTGCAATTATATTTTTTTAAAAAATAAAATACACAATATATGCCAATATGATACCTGTTAACAATATGATAGTAGAAAGTCTTCAATTTTTTTTTGCTGGAATATGTAGTTCGATGGAATCGATCCTTGGGGATATAAATAAGCAGAATATTATTAATTAACTCTCCTTTGCTTTTTAGTTTCGACTCATGAACCACTTCCGACTAGATATATGTAAACAATCTAGTGAGTCACTATAACGTTTATTTATGTATTTTTACACAATTCTACCTACTTTTTACCTCCGCCGAAGGAGGTATTGTTTTCACTGGCGTTGTTTGTTGGTTTGTTAGTTTGTGGTTTTTTGTCAGCAGGATAACTCAAAAAGTACGGAACGGATTCGGATAAACTTTGTGGAGTTGTTTTGAAATGCCACAAGGAACAAGTGATTAAATTTTGGCATCTCTGAGTGCAGAATTAAGATACAAAATGAGCTAAATACTAATAAATATTTCAAGTTAGCCTACTCTGCCAATAGATGTCGCTGTGCTGTAAAAATCGAGTGCCGGGAGCGTCTTTCTCTCGGGGATTTCCGCCGAGGGAACCCTCCCCGTCCCTCTACGCCACCCTAGTCGTGAAAAATCCGCCTCGGAAGGCTCATATGGACCCCGTGACGGCTGAGGTTTGCACTCTCTGAGTGTATATATGCCTCTAGTTATAATTGTATTTTATATAATCTATGTCATACAATTTTAAATAAAGATTTAAAAAACAATCTAGCGAGTCAAATTGTGTTTCTCTAAAATAGGATCTTATCAAGGATGTTGGGCAAAAAATGCCCTCTCTTTTATTTGAGAGAACTCGAACCTGGTCCATCAACATTGCGAGTTGAACATGCCTTATCACACACTGAGCTATCAAACCCCCTTAAAAAGAATTATTTTTTTTGCTTATTTGGTTCGATAGAACTGCAGTATCATTCGTGTTTATATGAATAAGCGTTATAGCATTATAAATGAGTCAATTGAACCTAGGATTTATCAAATAGGTCGGCTCAAATACGCCTTCCATTCTCGAGAGGTATCGAACCTCGACATTGATAGTGGAGCACGCTATAGCTACTGCACTCCCTTGCAGTATATCTATAATTTATTCCAAGAGAACTCTTCTTACCTAAGGAGGTATAAACCGCCATTTTGAGCACGCTTTCTCTTTATAAGTAGGAATATTAGGGCACTAAGCAAGCTTAATTTACATACTTAGCGTTGCCATGAGTCTCCTTTCACAGAATACAACAAAAAACCACAATATAAGAAGTAGGATAGTTATATTCGTTGTTTTATTTTGTGCCTTGTTATCTGACCCTTACACCTTCTTTTTATGTGCCTCGCAACGAATATGAGCTCCACTGCATTGCTCTATGGAGATAGCAGTGCGTAAACTTATTGTACATACATAATAAGGTACTGTTAAGAATGCAGTTTGAGTTACCCACATGTTAGATGTTTCTATCTTAATTGTTTAAATTTGCAATGATTTATTTCATATGCATGTATTATTTTGAATATAAAAAAGTTTTACTATTTAGCATAAAATATAATCGTTTAATTCACTTTATTGACATAAGTGGAACTGGTTTTTTGGGGTTTTTTTTACCAAGGTAAAACTTTATTCACAGATATTATATCTTATAACATTCACCAAAAATCATTAAAAAGTCGTGTATAAACCATATAATCAATCCGAGAAGTAAAATTCTTAGGTAAAGGAACTCGAGTATATCTCATTTTTTTACATAAAATGATGAGTTTAGATTCACCGCTAATCGGGACAGGCTGGGAGTAGCAATAACGGCCCCTTTAAGCGGGTGCCCGATTTCGCGATGAGCTTCGACACTCACGGCATCATCAGTTCTATGTAAAAAATAATTATGAATAAAATATTAAACAACTGTGAACAAAGATTGACATCCAATGAACCCTATTAACATTTGACTGCATCCACATCATGACATGGCAACTTTTTTCATTTTGTTGTTTGCATCCCTCACATTAAATGTATTAGGCCAGTTATTATACAAAATAAAATGTCAGATTCACTTTGGGGTAAAGAAACGATTCTAGAGTACGTTGTTTTTTAGTATTTGCCACTTGCGTATACACAACTGATTCAATTTTGGAGACCATCGGTAGAAGTTCATGAAGACCATTTTCCTGAGTGAACTGACGGAGAAGATCCATCATTTAGCACCTTCTCCCGGCTTGTTAATGGTCGTATCTCCTCAGGCTCAACTTCGTCAACCTGGTCAGTAGAACACCCTGCACTGTTTCTCTCGTGCCACTTCCAACAGTTCTTCATTAGAGAGCTCTCCACTTGTTTGGAGATCGTTGTCCAAATGAACCTTGAAATTCTTCTGTTGACATGTTCCCCCCTCATTTCCTCAGTGACTGAACACATTCGTGTATAAATCAAGATCACTTGAAAAAATTGTCCCGTTTATCAGAGGCTTGCGCCCGATTATCCAGTAAAAATCGTGCACTGGAAGTGTTTCTTGGCGTATGTCATTTAAGGAGGTACCCGATTATCAGGTGCCCGATTATGCGGTGAATACTGTAATAAAATTAATTGCTTCTTGGTACGTACGCTATAAAAGTAAATAAAATCCTTACTCCGCAATTGTATATTGAAAAAATCATCAAATAACATTTTAGATATTCTAAAATTTCTACCACATATATGCATTCTAATAAAAATGTTTTTGGATGTCTCCAGCGAATCCCCGCAAAAAAGCACAATCTTTCCTCCGCTGTAGTCCCATATATACTACGAAATGTTGATACACAGACATTGATTGTAGTTGATACTCGTAATTAAGACTGTAATCTACACCAAATATATAATATATATATGAATATTCCAAAAGTAGCTGTATAATTGTGGCGGGGTAAATGTCTGACACCTTTATTATTTTATCTAAACTATCTGGTATGTATTAAAAATAATTAAGAAAAAGAGGGACAGATAGGAGCAGCGATAGGGAGAGCCATCCGCTACATTGCTTCCGTCAAAGGTAGTGTATAAAATAAACATGGAAATAATAACACATTGATATTTGGTTAAAGGAGTTCCTTTACTATTGGTATATCAGCCTTAGTTTACACCTAGAAATATTGAATGATTTTGTTTAAATATTTCACTGTATATTTACTTCATACAAATTTAATCTCTAAGTTTATATATTCGTTTGGGAAGTTCAATAATTAGAATAATCAATTCAAATAAGGGGGAATTAATTAGATAAACAAATAGACGTTAAATATATAATAACTCACTAGTCTCTGTCCGTCCGTCTGTATGTCCGCACGCTATCTCCTCCCACATTTATAGTCAGATTTGAACTTTGAAGGTATCTATGAATCTTGGGTCAAGGCGGACCAAATAGAACTATTTGCTAAGTGATGGGACCAGAAATGAACCAGAAAAATACCTTTTCTGATTTTACTACCTACTTTTCAAGGTAAAGAGAGGAAAAAAGAAAGAAAAAAAGCATCTCATGTGACTTAAAACATATTCTTTGTACAAAGTCAAACTTTTTATGAGGAATGTTTTGCACAAACAAAAATCCATGATACAAATTTGAAGAAACTTATTTAATAAGTTGGCCCTTAGGTGCCGAAATATACAAGTTTATAAATCATACAAAAATTAAGACAATCTACGCCTAAAAGCTTTTAATTATACTGTCATTAAAATAAATAAAATGTAAAAGTTCTTGTATACAACAAATGATGAAACTAAATTAAATGTTCAATTGTGACCAAATATATTAAGGCAAAATACACTTTAACAAAACCGTTGAAGGTTATATGGTACAATTTACATTATCCCTTCAATGTATATTAGACAAATGCCTAATCTTGGAACATAGTTGAAAAATACGTCTCATTTTTTCATATACATTATTACATCATTCAAGGTTTCCTAGGATCCACATGTTGACGAGGGTTCCGTCTGCGGGTAAAACTGTTGAAGTGAAGAGGCACGTGAAAGTCAGCACTGCCGTGGTTTCTTTTCTTCTTATTTATTTATCAAACGCACGTGTTTCAACGCTTGTTTAGACTTATAAGTCTATATGAAAGTATGTATACATATATTACAGCATAGATTATTATGCATGCATAAATTAAAAAGCTTTGTAATGCCGTTTGCAGTGTTGGTCGAATATTAATTTGAAAGTAGTATGTAATATACTACTTTTTACTGCGTAGTAATATTTTTTTAATATTAGCTATTACTTCTCGAAAGTAATATACTACTTTATATTAGATATTACTTTTTTGAGCATTCCGAAACAATAAGTAAAGGCAATTCAAACAGGATTTGTAAAATCCTCACCAACCTAGTTTGCATTTTTATGTCCATTGGGTGACGTCACATAATACATTTACAGTTCATTAATTTTCATCAAATGCCGTCGAATAATTTTTTTCACGGAAGTAATATGTAACTAGGATATTACATATTAGTTATTACTTAAAAGTAATATCTAATATGTTTGTTCTCTATAGTTAGTTGCAGTAATATAACTAAGTATATATTACTTCGCACGCGCGTTAGGGAACAACACTGGTCGTTTGAAAAGAAAAAATAACCTTATTGGCTAGATATGTAATGATTATTTGACAATCTAAATCTATCTTTTCTCAACCTCTCTATCAAGGATCCTGCTTTCTCCCTAAACGCAGCTGTGAACACTACATTATTCCCACTGGGTAGGAGTAAGTTAATCTTTATCCCAAAAATTATGTCCCCATAGCTACCGAGCCTACCGGTAGCGACCATGAGAAAAACATCCTTTTCACAGTAGCTAGTAAACTTATGTAGTATTTTTTTTCGTCATTCAATCGCCTATCACGTCCTCAATATGAATGTTATATTAAATAATTAGGTCCAAATATAGGTAAGATCTCCAGGATTCCCAATTATCTTTTTGTTTTGTATGCACATACAAAATTTAATGAGATATTGAGGATTTAAAATAGTCATTTTTGGGGGCATTTTCCAAAATAAATGACATTTCAATGCTTTAATTTTTCGTGTATTTTTGTATGTATATAAAAAACTAATTCGAATTCCTTGAGATCGTTTTATCATTTGCGTTTTTTCTGTAACATTGAAGTTGAGGAAATGAGAGGTATTTAATGGCGGAAAAAAATTACTACTTTGATATGGTTGGAAAGAGATATTTTCTCCAATAAAAATATAAGAATAAAATTTAACAAACTAATATAAAATCCCCAATTTGGACATACAAAACATATTATTTGCAATTATAAAGTATATATATTCTCTTAAATTAATTTCTAAAACCATTTATTCAATGTAGCCAACATATAAAATTGTTCTTCTCATTTGATTAAACGCAATGCATGTTTTGACAAACTAATTGCAAAGACCCAAATAATACAAAGCTTTTTTTTTTGCTCTGTTGTTGCCAAGGTAAGTGGTTTTTCGCACGTGAAGTTAATTATAATTTATGTTTCAAGTAAAAGGCTTTCTCACAACACTTTTTATGGCGTTACTGTTTTGATGGATGGTTTAATAATTGATGTTTTTGTTGGAATGGCATTACTTATTTGACTGTAAACAAAGATTTGGATCAAACACGCAATTTTTTTGTCGTATATTTCATAGTAACATGTCAAAATGTACTTAGATATTAAAATTACTATGTGATTTATTTTAACCTATTCTTATATGTATTTATTTACATTAAGTCAAAATGAACTCTAAAATAATAAATACTTATATATATTTAAGTTTTAAAGACCAATAGATTATCATATTATTTTTAACATATTTGATTAGCAAAGAGATTTAATACCAGAGAGTGCTTTGTGACTTGCATTTATCGGGATATAAATAATTATTAGAGCATTAACATGATTCCCCTGGAACCTGACTAGATCTATCAATCTGACTACTAACAGAATACTCAACTGAGAAGAAATATTCAATCGCCAAATTGGTGACGCGTCAGTGATGATGTTAAAATGGCTGCCACGAAAAATGGTAACCAATTGATCTACATTTTAAAAGAATGATACTAGGGAATAGAAGAATATAGGAAATCATACAATAAATACCAGTGACGTCATCAAGTTTGTTGATCTTTAGAAAAAACTTTATTGTATATTCTATGACCGTAGTATCACTTTTTTAAATCTAATCCATAGGACTTGGGACTGTTCAAGGATAATAAGACTTATTTCCTTCTTCTTCTTCTTCGTTTCATCAGCTGCCCACTCCGACATTGATCTTCTCTTTCTTATATATTTAATCTATTGTGCATCCAGCCATTAGTAAGCCCGGGGGGGCTCCTCATGAAGACCTTCCCTTCTCGGCAGGACTTCACTCTCAGCATTGAGAGTAGAGCAGGCTTCCGCTAAGCTAACGCCCTACATTATATTTATACAAAATATGTAATGGACAAAAATATGTTTAACACATTTTTATTCACATTAAACAACTAACAATCAAGATAATGACTTTTTAGTATTTTTTATATTTCGTACCCTTACTACGTCCTTTATACATAATTTATATCACAAATTACTTTTTCCAATTTCAAACATTTGAAAAATAAGAACAGCCCTAATATATAATAATTTGTTATTGGTGTTGATAATATCTGTAGTATTTTATTTTTCAGACATTGGAGCATATTAAGACTTCTAAGAAAGTTCTGTTTTTTCAATAACCTATCAGTTTTATATAATATTTAAATAACCAAAAGTTATTTTAAATTCCTTATTAAATATATTAAATTCAGATACCCGTTTTATTAGACAGAAAGAGAAAGAAAAAGAGAAGGGAGGAGTATTTTGCCTCACTTCTCTCCTTCTTTTTTTCTTTCTCTTTCTATCCAGGTAACACTAACAGCATTACCAAATGGTAATTGTATATTCTCATATCAAAAGATCAATTTTTTTGGAAGAGTACGTGCAAAAATGTATTTGCTTATTTCTCTTAAAGTATAGCGATTTTTAGAACACCAAACATATCAAATGAAAGCTTGGTACACCAGCTTTAATATTTTGGTATGCTAAATCATGTCATTTAATAAGTAGAGAGTTATATGTACATTTAAAAAAACATATCTCGCGTACGAAATGACGCATATAATGGATTAAATGTGTCACAGACAAAGTAAAATTTTGAGAGGATACCTTGACGCAAATCTAAGAAATACATTATTATTTTTTCATAATCGATTTATTATAAGTCAATACAGGCTCTGAATCATATGATGTAAACTCAGATTGAACTGAATTCTGAATTGATAGAATGCAACCAAGGTCATTTTTGGATTTATCATTCAAAGGTGTACTAAACTTAAAAATACTATTTTACTCTGAAGCGAACAAGTCATCTTCTACAGGCGAGTGAAGTTAATTGATACAAAAAAGCTATGAAATATGCTAACATTACACACTCCGTTTTTTCTTTGTTTTTACTGAACACTTTGTTTTATTAAACAACATAAAACATACGTCTGGTATTAAATTAGATTTCCTTTAAATTAATAATTATTGTTGAAGTCTGTAACGTCCACCATTTTCAAGAAATTTGCGGAAAACTATATTTTTACTAAATTTTTAAAACTTTGACCTCGTAATGTTGACCGATTTTGTTCAAACTTTGTATGTCGTCTTCTTTTATCACCAAGAAACAGAAAATCCACAATGTTGCTAACATTTCAAACATTTGAAAAATAAGAACAGCCCTATATATATATATATATAAATTTATATATGTATATGTGTGTACGTTTGTTAATGAATTCCCTCCATAGCTGAGAAAAGGTATTTCTAAATATTTTCTGTAGATTTGAAAGAGGAATAATTTAGAGATGGAAAACTGAATTTATTCTGTCTTTCGATTTAAAAATATAAATTATTCAAATGAAATATATTTATCATTACAAAAAATTATTTTTATTTTGTAAAATAATGGAACCAAACCATTATTTAATTTAAATTATATTTAGAATCGATTCAATGTATATTGATGAATGCCTATATTATATATTATATAGGAAATATTCAACGTATATTATTGCATTATTCAATATAAATTATTCGATTATTTAACATTTCCTAGGATACACACGTTGAGGATTTCGTCTGCTGGTAATACTCAGACGAGTTTAGCGTTATGCACAAACATCTCATGATTTAAAATGCTCGTACATAATTTCAATGTTTGTTGTATATATTACTGTATTTTTAAAACAATTTCGCATAAATAGAATCGAGAATAAGTTAAAAAAACAACTCCTAAAAGTAACACAGTTTGCAAAAGCTTTTTTATAGCAATATTTGAATTCATTTCGAATCGCTTAATATATTTGATAAAAATATATAATATTAGCTTATGATTAAAAGTGTTCAGCTTCAAAAAGAAAATGTTAATCAAGGTTTATCTTAGTAATACACCTTCTTATAGTTTATAATTATTTGTTTAAATACAATATAATAATAATAATAATTTCTAATTTTCAATGTAGGACCCATTAAATATAATTGAATTATTCAGCAATAAAATAAATGTAAGATATAAATCTTAAGCTTTTTATTTTAGATGCCAACTATCTTTTTCTTTATCTGATACACCTCAATCAACTATTAATAACATGTAAAATAGTATCCCTTAAGATAAAAACAATTATATACAAAATGTCAATAATTTTTTTGATTATAAATTTATTAACTATTTTATAAAGATATGTTCCCAAACATACATGTAAAATAATTACCCCTTAAGTCAAGCTTCTTCTTTGAGGCTTCAAGGATGAAGAGGTTATATTTGTTAGATTTTAGTATGCAACAAATAGAACACCATTCATAAGGATATATATAAAGTTCTCCTTACTTAGTATATATATATATATAAAAGCTTTTATATAGAAGAGGATGTTCAACACATTTACAAGTGTCTCAAGGGAGTAATATATTATATGTAAATTAATAACCCTCTTTTGACCACCGTTTCTTTGTTAAGAGCGTGAAAAATATACAGTAGTATATCATATTTTAACTAGACTTCATATTATTATTATTTATATTTTACCTATACCCAAGCAATACATAAGACACAAATAAGGGTTATTTAATCCCATTGTATGAACGTGACGTCTCAGACAACGAATAAAACCCGCCCATCCATTAAAGGAAGGAAGGAATATCTATGTCATATATATATATATATATATATATATATATAGCAGATATGAAGATCCCGTAGAATCGTTGATTCTCCTATATAGATATTACGATATTATCTCTTCTAGAGAGAGATGATGACTCCATATGGAGATACGATCCTTATCTCTTCTAAGAGAGACGATGTTATGGAGATAATATTTTTTCATTTTAAAAAATAATTTCTATTCTATATTTGGTGGAAATGATTTAAATTGTGTGTTCAAAGAAGCAAATTCGATGCAATGTTTTACTTACATTGTACATGTATTATATATTAATAACACTTAATAATCAGACATAATTAAATAGTTTGTATAACATCGTCATACAATTTCCATATTTAAGTCGTCATCCCAAGATACATAACTCCTGATCTCTTCTAGCAGAGCCGTTGTTTCTTCTGATATAAATCGTAATCGTAGTCACTCCTAGGAGAGGATACGATCTTGATCTCTACCAAGAGAGTCAACGACTCTACTGGATCTCCATCTCTACTCTCTCTCTCTCTCTCTCTATATATATATATATATATATATATATATATATATATATATATATATATATATATATATATATATATATATATACAACAACTGACCCAAAACCTGAATTGTTTTATACCTTCAGTGCAAGAAATGGACTATTTAACTGTCTGAATAAGTATAAATTGTGTAAACATCGTATAATCTATGTACCTTTGGCAGAATCATTTTACTATTGTGAAGAAATACGACCACTCGTGTTTGCGGTCAATCCTATTTACAGCCAACACATGCACATAGGTAGATATCTGATATAATTTATACACGATATTATTATGATAAGAGAATTTTATGTCACTGACGTTTACGGCTATTCCAAAAACAGCCAACAGACAAAGCCTGCACGATCACTGGGCCTAGAACCTTTAAAAACACACCTCTGATGTCATATTAAATATACATATACTCATACAATGGGTGAAAGTCCCCCTTAAAATAGGACATAAGGAACACTGACCTTTGATGGGATTACAGTGGATGTCGTCATAGAACACACTGATAAAAAGACACAGCACAATCTCCAGGGTTCTTTTCATATTTGTTTTTTGAAATATAACGTAAAAAAGAGGATTAAAAGAATAACTGATGGAGTATGTTAAAAAAAATAGCTTTCTAAAGATGATGATCTTCAAAACATGGCTTTATGAGGTTGATATATTTCAGGATCCTTGAATAGAGACACCCAACAGGAGAGCACCAAGATAAATACTTTCTTACTACTCAAATCCCTTTTATAATCAGTTGTTTTTTCTCTCTATTTTTCTTATTCTCTCCTTCTCTGGTTAGGAAGAAGAAGAGGCGGGAACGAGAGAGAAAAAGAGACAGAGAGAGAGAAAGAGAGGTAGAAGAAGCGAGAGAGTGATAGGAAGAAAGTGGAGAACAAAGCAAAGAAAGGTTTTTTAGAATTGTAAAGAGCAAATATTAGAGAGAAGAAATATATATATATATAATATACATATTTAGAAAGAATCACGTCAAAGTAACCATATATTTATGTTGTAACTAGTATATTATTTGCCTTTTCTTTGAACTTAAATTAAATATAGACTCACAGAAAGGGGGAAGATAGTTGCATAAAGTAAAAAAAATATGAATCTGAATGGCTTTTTCAATGTATGCTTCACTACAAATCGACCTCTATGGTAATTGTAGGAGCACTTTAGTTAGTACAATGGTCTGAAATTGCTTCTATAATAAGCAATTTGATCTTCTCCTCAATCTATATTATCCAATGCAAGATCAAATTTGTTAATGCATCTTGCGCCCTTCTTCTGAGCTGAAATTGAAGATCCTATACTCATTTAAAAGATTCTTAGGTTCGATCAAGTAATCATTTTTTTATTGTTAGTAAGTTTATTCATATCATGCACGGGTGATACTTAATATAACCATTTAGACAAAAAATAGGTTCAGGGCAGAGGGCTAAGGTCGGTAAGCTTTCGTTAGTTTCGTTACATGGAGGAGGATTTGTTGAAATTTATAGGTTATATTATGGGTTGGATGAAAGTGTTGTTATTTTTCAAGTTGTTGTGGCATTAAATTATAATTGTCAATTTTAGTTTATTTGAAGTTGAATAAATGTTTGTAAAAGTTTTTTTGAGGAGGAATAAGAATTGTTCAAATGAGCTAATGTGATTTCCTTATTTTTTTATATATTCACGTAATATAAGGATGCATAAAGTATTATGTAAATATATAAATGCATATTATAAACAGCTATATTGGCGGAAGAGCAAAAAAACATAATCAGATTATTATTTGAGTCACGTGGTCCTTGAAATATTTTTTTTTTTTTACTGTTGATATGGGTTATTTATATGCCAAAGAGGTTACATACTTAATTTTGTACTGCATTTCAACATAGGAAAAAGTTATGAGGTGGTTACCCTGAGTAACCACTGTGATGTAACTACAAAACCTTATTGTTATATAAAAAATATCATACTAGACAACAAAACAGAAGTATTTATATTTTCTTAATAAACTAATATGCAATATTTTTGCTTCAATTTCTTTACAGTACGACATTATTTGTGATATAAGGTGAAGGAATTGCGTCTTGTTGAATTGGAAGACATCTTTGTAATCCTCCCACGTCGACTGTCAGACTTAAGCTAACGCTACTTGATCAATCTACGCAACAAACAAACACTATTGCATCATGTTTTAAGGGTGCATAATTAATTAACTGACATTGACGCGAGTTGCGACGTAATTTGGAGGTGGTCTCTGGTAGTAACCACTGTGGCAGAAAGGGTTAAAGAGACAAGTAATGAACTATATGCTTACAAAATCAATGCAATCAATCATTTAAATTATAAATATACTTCACACCTAAAATGAACAATCATTTAAACTATTTTTATATTTTGTAAACGGCTTTGAGATGGTGCCTAGAAATTGATTTGTTCCGAAGCTTCGGTACAACCAAAAGCATCAGGAATTCGGGTTGAAAAAGATACAAATATCGGCTGCTAAGATTATTCCACTGAATTTTGATGGCAGTAAAAGTTTTGTGACACCAAATATGATTATTTTAATCAACTGTGCATTCAGATATTACGCATATTTAAAATTTTATTAAATTAAATATTGAATATAATTAGTTTAATAGTGATTATGAGCTAGCCTCTATTTTTATTTGTTTTTGTTTATATGCCATAGCATTGTGTGATTAGTTTATGATTTAAAATGTACTTTATTTTTATTTTGTTATGGTTGTTATTGAAAAAAGCTTAATGGATAATGTGACCCTCCAAAAACATAGATGCAGTATACTTTTTTATTATGCCCGTCCCTGTCTCTAAGGGGAAGGAGTTCACTGGGAACTATTTCGTACATTGTATAGGGTTCTATTCAAAACTCAACTAATATTATACTGTTGTTATAGTTTTAAACAAATGGAAAGAGTATAACTAATTATATAAATACTTCGTTCTTTAAATATGTAAGGTTCGAAAGAATCGTTGTGTATAGCAATAACTTTTTATAAACTGTCAGTAAGTATTTAGGAACAATCTGAAGTTTATTATTTTGTACATTCTGTATGGAAAATAAGTGGTTTAGTTTCCCAAGGACTCAAGAATCACATACTTTAAATTGACCTGGAAATATATGTATTCTTCTACAAAAGGACTTTTCGGTGGCTTTTAGATGTTTCAAAAAAAAATTATCTACTAATGTACTCATTTGAAAGAGTAATAGTTATTTTAGCTAAAGATCTCCAGCATACTAATAAAGATGCAGCTTCATCAAATAATGATGACAAAACACCTATCTTCTATCTATCTTCTCTTATGGCTACTTCGTTCAATCAAAAAACTTTTATAATATTAATAAACTTTATTGATATAGATATTTTAGTTTAGAATTAGATTTCTAAACAAAAGTTAAAACGCAAAAAAACAACTGATCAATATCAAACATAGTTTAAAACAAAAAAGACATACTTTTTGTTACATACATTAAAAAGATTAATCAATACCCCTACTAATCGAAAATATATATCATGATAAATATAAAAGACATGACAATAATATAATTTGGGAGTTAATTTACAGCCCAGACCAAAGAAAATTCAGGAGAAATCCCAACAATCCCTTAAAATAAAACAAAAACTTGGATTTTAAAATAAATCAACTTATGATAATATCTTATTAAATGTTTTAAAATGTGTTCGACGGCAAAAGAAGGATATAAACGAACTAATTGGCCTGTATAATTCCAAGTGCCACTATTTGAGTTTTGCATTTTTAGGGTAAGAGCCGAGTAACGCGCAGTGGTGATATCAAGATGGCCACAAGTCCACCTTACAAACGAAGTTACATTTGCTAGCCTATGTGCCATATAGTTTCTACAGCTCGAAAGCGATATTTCCATAGCACGCGTTTTTGGTAACTTCTGGATTGGAATTCAACCCAAAGGATACCAGGAATAATATTTTTAGTAACTACTTTGATGTTTAGAGAGATAAACTCCTTCAAGATGTTCAGAGCAGGGCCGTTTGCAAAAAACGTAAGAAACTTTATTTTTTTTTGTACACCCGTACCAACATTTATTCTAAACTAATCTGATTTTATCGTACATCCAAATCTGAGCTACATGAAAATAAAACGTGACATTTTAACATCTAAAACTAGAGTTCATCAAATAATCTATTAACAAAATTAAAAACATTTTTGATAGGGGGTTTTAGTGCTTCTGAGTTGTAAAGAAGATTTTGAATTTTAAGTTGAGAACCTTTATTGAACAAAAGTTCACAGTATTTGCAAGGAGCATTAAAGAAAATAGTGCCTGAGGATACTACAAACTATGTTGTGATTTTTTCATCATTTTTGAAACAGAACGAATTATTCAAGGTTTCCAAGTGTGGGAGATAACATTCTTGTGGGAACAAACCATTTTTTTTCCGACTCCTTCTTTGGATTTGTTGCATACGACGACATCATTAAGTGCCATGGGATCAGAACTTGATATCTCCAATGCAGCCTTCTTTAAGGGAAATGAAAATTTTCCACAGTAAAACATTGACTCAAACTTCAAATCATGAAACAATCAATTTGTTTGGATAGAGCCATCCATTCCAAACTCTTTTGGTTATAAGAGATTTTGGGAGAAAAAAACTTTTTTGACAATTTTGGCGAGTTATATCAACTGTAGACGCCG
>CP045910.1:2995406-3012424 GCA_013387185.1 Caligus rogercresseyi
AAACATTTTTGTTATGAAAATATGGAGATCTGTATTAAATAGCACAATTTTGAACTGTATTTTTTTAGAAACTAGTTTCGTAGACATAAATAGATTTAAAAATAGGTCTTTGGAGGAAACTGTTGTATTAGAGTTAAGTAGTTTCCCCCCCAAACATGTGAAGTTAAAAGATTGCTCGCCATATGGATTATCCTTTATGGCCTTTTGGAAGGAATCAAGACTATTCATTTTTTAATTGTTAAATTACACAGGCTATATGTCGAAGTATATCCACTTGAATAAAAATATGTAGTTTCATCAATGGTAAGAAGGAAAAATATATAAAAGATTTTCAAGATTTAACAAAAAATATATTCCGTTGCATGACATACTCTTAGGATTTTTCAATATAAGCATACTGAATAAAACTATGAGCAGTAGCGGCATGACGCAAAAGCAGGGTCCCATGGTACTCTTCCAAGATATAGAACATATTTGCGCTGTTTGTCTTTTGAACGGATTCCCCGGAATCAGAAGCCATTTTATAAAGTGACCTGGACGGTTTCCAGATTTATTTAGCAGCATGTAAGCCACCTTGAAAAGTTTATGGTTGGATGTTCAGGTTCCGAAGGTTCGAGAATGGTAGTTTAGTTCCTCCTTAAGAAAAATCTCTTAAAATTCTCTCTATGTCGTCATGGGAAGGATCGAAGTTCAGATCCAATTGTGGCTCCTCAGTGATTGTAATTCAGACTAGGAGACGTCCTTGCTCAGAGTGCACATATTTATTATGCCAGTCGAATTTTTGTAATTAAGGCTACAATAGAGTCCCTTTTTTTTTCCTCCATGAGCCTGATGAAATGGATTCGTTCCTTCGACTTTTCCGGAGTGATCAATGATCCTGTCCATCTTACAATGGAAGTTCCAATGTATCATTCCTTTACTGAGAGTATACATAAAATACAAATTTTCACAATGAGGAGGCATATAGACAAGCGATTCATTACTTACTTTATAGGAGTCTTGCATCATTTTTCTATTGTGTTCTCGTCATCTTTCTCCATGTTGGACTAAAAGGTTGAGAAGACATCGAATCGACACTGGATGATAGTTTCGAATAAAGATTAGACGACGACTTATTCCTCGGAGTAGAACCTTTTTACAATATCTATCATTTAAACACCATCTCATAATATTTATGTTACATTTGTGTATGAAATGCTTCAGCTATGGGTACCAACTAATGAAGCTAGATATATTTATAAGGCATGATTTAAAGACCATTAATTGTTGAAAAGCGCATTTTCTTATGACTTAATCGAAAACATGCAATTATAATAAATGAAGTGCATCTCAAATAATAATAAACGCTTGTTTTTGGGCTTAGTAAAAATGCCTTTGCTTCAGTTTTAAAAAAAAATCAGCTCTATTATATTATCCTGTTTATTCTACCTTTTACCATCAACTGACAAAATCTATCATAACGAAAAACTATTAAAATAGATATATATTTTATATTAAGTTTTTCAGTAATGACCAAAAGATCCTAAAAATGCACAATGAGTCCTTAAAATTATTGAATTCTATACTTAGTCGTGAGATAAAAAAATGCACTGTTGGTAACTGTAGCATATCAACCGGTTTTTATCAACATCATCTTACTGTTATCGAAGAAACAATATTTTCTTTGCCCCTCCTTTATTCTCCATATTATTGCCTCCGCCGAAGGAGGTATTGTTTTCACTGGCGTTGGTTCGTTGGTTGTTGGTTGGTTGTTTGTCAGCAGGATAACTCAAAAAGTACGGAACGGATTCGATGACTACTTTGTGAAGTTGTTGGAAATGCCAAAAGGAAACAGTGATTAAATTTTTGGCATCTCTGAGGTTTCTTTAAGATGCAAAATGAGCTAAATACTAATAAATATTAAAAGTTAGCCTACTCTGCCAATAGATGTCGCTGTGATGTGCTCTCCTAATTTTGTGACGACGTCAGTTTTTTTCATGTACCCCTAGATGTAAACAATAAAGGAGTCGTATGTAGAGTTAAAGGGACAGTGCTAGAGGTTGGAAATGACACAAAATACCAAGTGATCATTTTGTGGGGATCGGCGGAGGTTTTGCACTCTCTGAGTCCTCTAGTTCTCCATTTTTGTTGTTTTAAGAAATAATAAAGCTAAGGATACCAACTACTTGTAGCTATATATATTTTTTAATGGGGTTTTGAATGGATATTTAAATGCCGAAAAAGCGCATTTTCTAGTGTTTTAATAGAAAAATTGAAGTCATAAAAAATGTAGAACATCTCTCACAGAATAGCAAACGCTTGTTTTTCGTATTTTGTAAAAATATGTCCATGCTTCATTTTAAGAAAATACATCACATAATATGAATTTATTCGAGTTATTGTATTATAGATATGTATATATAATAACATTTTAGTTCAAAATTAAAACTCTAACTAAAGTCAAAACAAAATAAAAATCACATATAAAACATACAACAATCAAAAGCAGCTACAACTATATAACTATATCTATCACGTAAAATAATATATAAAATATACAAAATTAAATACACCAAAAAGAAAAAGAACCTATTTATCAATAATGTATAAAAAGTCCATAAAAGTAAAATAAATGTTAAATTAAAAATCAATGAAGTTTTTTATCTGACTCTTATGAAACCTTTATAAAGTCTCAGAAACCGAGAGCTCACCTTTGAGCCGTTTGAGTAGAAGTCATTTTTTTAAATTAAATCGTTTATTTAAGTTATCGAAGAATATAATAGTTTATCAGTAAATCGACTAAACACAGATATGCAATCAATATATATATTATATATGTAACCAATGGGGACATAAGTAGGCTTCTTTATACAAAATATGCATCAACATACATATCAACTGGAATTTATACAAACTGACATGGGGGTTATTTTTCTGTCTGGCATTAAAATTAAACATTAGAAATACAGAACATGATGAACACGATGATAAGATAGGGAAACTGTTAATGTCTAAAAAATAAAAATCAACAATAACTAAGATCCCCAGTTACTGAGGCATAGAATCCCGGGCGCTCCAATTTGAAGTCATTTTTTTTTAATTCTGACGGAAGAAGTCTTGCGGAATAAAAGGGTTCTTAGTCTTACTGATAGATAATGTAAGTGTTGATTATCTATTTAATTATATATTGAAATGCATTTTTTCTTTAACTTCTGATTAGAATAAAATTATATCCGAGAATCTGTTTTATACATCATACATTAACACTAGAAATACGAAGGGACATTTTTACAGATTAAAACTGGGATTTCTATGCTCATAGATATGGCCGAACACTTATTGTTCGTATAGCTGTTTAATATATGTTACGTTTGACATACTAAAATGTATATTTGTAGCTCAATTGGTAAGCATGATGTTTACATTTTAGAACCTAGCAGGGAATAACGCTTAGGTCTATGTAAAGACACTCTATAAAGAAATTAGTCGTCGTCAATTTTTGCAAGCCAGTGAAATGATGGAACCTATAATTGGGATAATTATAATTCGCCAAAATGCAGATTCAAGAAGAAAACGCAGGCATTGCCAAATTGATAATTGTAATAAACAAGCTTTCAATAAATGTACTGTATGAATGCTCTTTGTGTTTGTGGAAAATGTAGTAAAATTTGGGGGAAAAAAATTCCAAATAAGAGTATAAAAAATTGTTTCGAAGAAAAATAATATATATATTTGAATTTAGTGTTTAATATTATACATGTAAATATAAACTATGATTAATACTATTAAACTTATTATATGGGTAATTAATGATCCTTAATGGTTGGACAAGGGGAGGGGGGGGGAGGGTACGGGGGTTAACGTGTGTTATTTGGAGACGTCGCGACGTCTCTTACATATGAAAGAGAAGTCCTTGTTTTTCGATACATAAAAAGCTTCAATTATATAGCAAATTATAAAAAACTAGAAGCACCCGCCGATCCCCACCAAATGAATCACTTGGTCTTTTGTCATTTCCAGCCCTCTACGCACTGTCCCTTTATTTACACTCTAGAGGTAAATGGAGAAAAAAGGAACTGACGTCATCAAAGAGGAGAGCACAGCCAGCGACATCTATTGGCAGAGTAGGCTAACTTGAAATATTTATTAGTATTTAGCTCATTTTGCATCTTAAAGAAGCACTCAGAGAGGCAAAAATTTAATCACTTGTTTCTTTTGGCATTTCCAAACTACTCCATAAAGTTTCATCCGAATCCGTTCCGCACTTTTTGAGTTATCCTGCTGACAAACAAACAACAACGACAAGTGAAAACAATACTCCTTCGGCGGAGGTAAAAATATTAAACAAATAATGAAATGCTTTAATCTTTGTGGTCAAAATATGCTTATAAAACTTCATCAATGACGAATGATCTCCATTATGATGAAATAATATCTCTTCTTAGACGTATTGGACACTTCTTGTATTCATCTGTTATGTTCATATTTATTCATGATAGGCGGAATTCCTTTTTATATTTCACCTTTATGAGAAAAAAATATTATAGTTGTTCCAGAGTAAAATCCATTTCTTGAAATCTCAAATATAAATACAGTAAACCTCTTGCAGCGGCATCTTGTGAATAGCGGTTACCAAAATTAACCAAAATATTTTTAATATAATCTGTGTACTGCGACCAACTGTCTCTAGCGTCGTTTCGTGGATGTTTTACTGTAAATGTACATATTTTTACTAAGGAGTCAAAGAATCTACTTATTCTCTAAATGAATCCTAAGTAATTTGTGATTTTAGGAAGAAAGAAGCAGGGGGAAAGCGTTATAAGGAAAAAATGGTCGTATTATATTTTTCATTATATACCTCATTCATATTTTTTAAACATTTTTTTCCTTATTTCTTTATTCCTTTACAATTCCTTCCGGTCACCAATATTTGATCGTAGTTAAAAAATGCATAGCATCAATGAATTAACCTAGCATATAACTATCGGTCATTGATAAAAACTGAGGCCACTTTAGTTGAAAAAAAGTTATCAATTCCCTACAGAGCTAGGATTTAGAAACTTATAGATTGAAAAGTGTTGTAAATATTGAGAAACAAGTTTTAATCGATATATCATCCTTTTGCCGCTAAAATTTCTTTTTATTGGTGTTTTTGAGAAGAAGGAAAAAGCAAAGAACGCTTTAAAAGATGTTATTAAGTTTCTTATCAAGTCTCTCGATATATATATATATATATATCAGACTTGTTGACGTTCGCGAAATTTTTTCGTTCGTCGTTCGCCAAAAGTTATCGTTCGTCGTTCATGGTTAATTTTAAATGAATCGTTCGTCGTTCATCGTTCGTTTGTCGTTCGCCATTCTGAAAAAATTGACGTTATTTTTTAGAAATAAATTTCTGAAAAAAGTGATGCCGTATTTTTTAGGATTAAAATTCTTGTCTTTTTTTTTGGCGGCAAAAACGAACGACGAACGATAATAAATTTTCCTTATCGTTTGTTGTTCGTCAAACACTTTGTCGTTTGTCGTTCATCGTTCGCGAACGACAACAAATGAACGATAAATCAACAAGTCTGATATAATTTATATATTCAAGGGATAGATTGATAACTTCACTATATGTAAGGTAAGGCATTTCCCGTGACTTCTCGGAAAAAGAAATGAATCAGCGATTCAATCTAGGAAACCAGTCTACTTTTTTTATTGTTGATGCATTCAATTCACTGTCGTTAATAATTTATTTAATCTAAACACTGTCAATATAATATCTTCCAACATTATACTATAAGAATATTTCAAACGACTAATAATTGACATTAGACTAAAAAACTTTATACAAATAGAAGTCCATATGTTTAAAAGGGAAATTAAATTAGAGAACAAGATTTGGTTTTAAGATTATGATGAAATGTATTTATATATTTTGTCCAAAAGCATGAGGGATTGGAGATTCAAAAGTAAATCGGACTGTTTTTTTTTTTTTTCCTCATCAGCAAGGCCTTTATTTATCTAAGTGACAAAAAGTAACATACTTAAATAAATAGGAAAATAGGAAAATTGTGCTTTTTACAATAAAACATAAATAACATTCTAGTTTATAATTAGTTTCCCATTTAAAGACCTAAAATTCGTACCCTAATGAATTCTGTAACAATGATGTAACGAATTTAAAATACCAAGTTAATGAACAAAGACAGATAATACGCATACATAATTAAAAACGAAGATAATAATCCGATTTAAAGTCCATAAGCTATTAGTTCTCCGTGTCCTTAGTGTTTTCGTTATAATAACTTATTATATGTTTAGCATTCTGGAGTGTCGGGCTGATGAGGAGGGATGTACTTTATGATTTCATACGCGAAGTTCCATAGATTGTCCTGATTATTATTCTTATTAGTTCATTGACATTGGCCTTAATCGGCTATGTCTTATAATTCCACGTTGATTATATAATTTTTGTCCATACTATCTGTATGGAGTAAAAAACCTTTTTCATCTCTTCAAGATCCTAATACCTTTGACCAGAATCATATTTTCAACGTATCGTCTTCCCTCGAGTATAACGTCAACAGTTACATATAGTAGATTGACAGTATTGGAGAAGTTGTAAACTATGATATTTAAAACCATACGAATTGCTTACTCAAAAGTTTTTTATTCATCTACACATTTGCCGAAATTTAAAATGCATTTTATTTATTTTATACTTTGTGAATATAAAGTAAGCAATATTTTTTATACAAAATTGATCATAATAGCGATGCTTTATAATTTTTACTCATGAATATTTGCCCCCTTCCAAATGTCTTTTTATTGGAGGTTTACCTGATGGTACACATAGATATAATATTTCGTAACATTTATTTACATTATAAGAATAAATTATTGATTTATAGATTTTGCAAGGGATATCTTGATAAAAAGGAATATTTCTTTCTCCACAACACACACAAAATAGTAACATCGTGAATATTGCATATTCTAAAACAGGATATACATATATGTTTGTGATTGTCCATTGAAACATAATATACTTGGAATTGCACGCAAATTCAAGGTGATATGAAGGTTTATTACATGGAATTTGAAAAAATAGGAAATAAAAATGTCAAAAAATTAATATTATTTATAAATAAGTAAACTGGTGTTTAAAAAAAGTACTGGATTTTAAAAAAGTAAATACCTTGGACTCCTAAATGAACTCTTAAAATGTGTGACGTCACCATGAAACCTCAATACATACTATTTATTTCTTAAATTCAAGTAGATAAGAACGAATTTATGTACAAGAAATGATTGAAATCATTTATTATTATGTGATATTTTTAAATTAAAGAAAATGAGATATTTCAAAATTGAATGTAGTACTTGGGTATTTATTTTGAAAAACATGATTTTAAAATGGTAGAGGACATACTGCATTGTCTAGCTCTTGAATGCTAGAATACTCGTCGAAACATTGATCAGTATAGACCGGCAGATGTTTAATGGTCGTAGACCCCAGGTCGCAGCATAAACAAATGGCTCACAATTAGTCATTATTGCCTAATAAAAGGAGGATTTTTTTAATAATTAATGTATATATTAGGCTGAGTCATATAGAATAAGCTAGGCTCATTATCTCGAAATGTAAATAAGATAGATCAAAAATTCCAACGGGAGCGTTCTTATCCATATTTTATTGTGCCACTTAGATAGTATAAATAGTCAACACTCGCACCACTTCTATCAGTTACCCCTCGCCGCTGCAATAGGTACATCCGACTTTCGCCTCTACTTCATGATCCAATAAGGCTCGCCAAAAGAACGAGATCCATGGGGACCTCACCTCTACCTTTGCTGACTCCTGCCCTGCCTTTTCCACCATCAAGACCGGTGCCTGTTCCGCAAGTTAAAGTACTTTTTTCCGGAATGATGACTTTGGGGCCTACGAAGACGCCACAACTGGTCATGAAGAGGGTGAGCGAAGACGAGCTGTTCGACCATCTTCGAAAGCTCCGGGACCACTGCCACGACGTCAATGCATATATATTAGGTTGTTCTTTATTTTTCAAATGTTTGAAATGTTAGCAACATTGTGGATTTTCTGTTTCTTGGTGATAAAAGAAGACGACATACAAAGTTTGAACAAAATCGGTCAACATTACGGGTCGCTCAACGAGGTCAAAGTTTTAAAAATTTAGTAAAAATATATTTTCCGCAAATTTCTTGAAATGGTGGGCGTTACAGACTTCAATAATAATTATTATTTAAAGGAAATCTAATTTACTACCAGACGTATCTTTGATGTTTTTTAATAAAACAAAGTTTTCAGTAAAACAAAGAAAAAATGGAGTGTGTAATGTTAGCATATTTCATAGCTTTTTTGTATCAAATAACTTCACTCGCAGTAGAAGATGACTTGTTCGCTTCAGAGTAAAATAGTATTTTTAAGTTTAGTAAACCTTTGAATGATAAATCCAAAAATGACCTTGATTGCATTCTATCAATTCAGAATTTAGTACAATCTGAGTTTACATCATATGATTCAGAGCCTGTATTGACCTATAAGAAATCGATTATGAAAAAAATAAATTATAATGTGTTTCTTAGATTTGCACATTTGCTCTTATGTCCAAATATGTCTTTTAGAATAAAACCTCTATTTAATTAAATTTATGTAATGATTTACTTTATTCTTACAAAGGCTGAAATACACAAAAAAATATAATCTATCAAGGATTTACATATTATTATTATTTTAAGCTCTCACTATAGTTCATCAACGGCGGAAGTTCCCTGATGTAATAAAATAAAATAATTCCTTTAAATAATAGATAATATTTTCCTTGATACTACTTAGAACCGCATTCATACAAACAGTTTAAACAATTATTAAGTAAGCGTTAATTATTTTAACAAAATGCAACATCATGCTATGTTTATTAATGTGAGGTGAAGGAGCCGTTAGGGGGAGCATTGTTGTAGGATACGATCACAAACTTAATTGCTTAGGCCTTAAGTAAGCAGATTATTTAAGAATAACAATACTCACGGTACAATACAATTATGTGTGAACACCTTTTAAAAGGCAATATTCATAATATCATTTGGTTACAAACATGCCTGACGTCACGAAGGAAGAAATTATATTTGTGGTGGTCCAGCATGAATCCAAGTTTAAATGGAATGAAGGGAGTTACCCAGAGCTGCGACTACCGAATGTGTATCGGTATTTGGTAATCGATACTACCGAGGCAGATATTCGGTAGAAACTACCAAATGCCGATACCGGTTGTCAATCGGTACTGTATGTTTAAAAGTATGTCTTTTTAGACATTCATTTACGGGATATTGTAGGTAATCGCACAAAGTTCACTTCGTCCAGATCCAAAGGAGTGCAAGTAGAGCTTATTCTATTCATTTCTGTTAACATGAAGATTGTTTTATATATATGTATATAATATATAATATATATATATCTATTATAATATATCATATATCTATATATATATATATCTATATATATATATATATATATCTATATATATATATAAATAGGTCTTGCAGGTAAATCTGCACAAAGTTCAACTTCGTCCAGATAAATAAGGAGTGCAGTAGAGCTTTAGATATTGCACTGTGGAAGGTTTCTTGATATACTGTCGAAATGCGCCCGAAAACAAAACAAATACACTGATACGGAGATGGAGCAGACCCGGAGGGACACGATCATCGAGTTTTGTGCGCAGGGCACCGTCCTGCAGCCATCATCAAGTTGCTCAAGTACCCCAGGAGGACGTTCTACGACATCACCAAGAAGTTGAGGAGTCAGGGATATCAAAGAAGGAGCACAATCCCGGAGTGACCGGATCTGCACACCCACATTTGTGGCTGGTCTCATAGGTTCATCAAGTCAATCCGGGGACGCCCATGTCCATCCTCGCCAGAAGCGTGGGGTCTACCTGTCGTCGTCCCCTGGATGGAATCTGTGGCCTCCGGGACCCCGTACACATTCCAGCAGGACTCGGCGCCCGCCCACAAAGTCAAACTTGTGCAGTCCTGCTGAAGAAGAATGCGCCCAACTTCTGGGACTTCACACCTGTCCCCCCCCCCCCCCCCCCCACCAACAACCCCGACCTAACCCATGTGACTACAATTGTAGGGGAAGTTCGAGAGGGAGGTGTGCGCCACACACCACAGCAATGTGGCGTCCCTAAACCTCCATCAAGTTTGAGATGAACAAGCTGGATCCTGTGGAGGTCTCCACGGCCTGTGGGAGGTTCAGGCGTCGTTTGGAGGACATCCTTGAGGCTGAGGGTGGCCATATTGAATAGTAATCTTGTATTATGTCTAATTAACAACTTTCTATGTATTCAAAATAGGCCTCACTTTCGTTCCCATTTTGGATCGGGGGATATTGAACTTTGTGCGGATTTACCGCAGACCTTGTATAGATAAAGATCTTATTGCCTTCAATAGCAGAGAAAATTCGTCGTTCAGCTGTCTCATTGCCCCAATTAAACAAAGTAATTAGTTCTACATCATCGTAAGTTAATATTTTGGATATAAGCAGATGATAGATTGTTTCATTAAAAAATGAAACTAATATTTGAATGAAATTTAAGTTTTGTTTTTTAAGTACTAAGTAAAAGTGGAAGCGCATCCCTTTGTGAAGAACTTGAACTTTACATAATAATAAATAAAAATCGTAGCTCCTATGGACAACTTATAGTATTATAGAGCAGATACATAAATATACATTCAATATAAGTGCATGCTATGCATTTGAATACTAGGTACCGGAAGTGCATTTAATATGGACAATAAGAGAAGTAAATACAAAAAATTATATAGCCTTCCATTTCCTCATTAAATTCCAGTAAATTTTTCGCCGTGGGCTCTCCTATCGTTGCGGTTCTAAGGCCTTGGAGAGAAAGTAGAATTTGTGGAACTACAGGATAACAGTAAATAAGTTTGCTTTACTTGATCGACATCTTTTAAACCGATTATTGAGGAATTACTTGTTTCTTTCTTTGAACGGAAATATCGTTTTTTCCTCAAAACTAGATATAGGCAATGCATATAATCAAAGTTAAACTCGAAAAAATCAAAAGTACTTCATTACTATTAATATTTCACAAAGCCCTATTTCAGTAAATAGACAGTGTTTTTGGAGTATCCTCTGCACCAGGAATATTTCAAAGACTTATAGAAATTTTTGAAAGATATCCCTGGAGTAATTGTCTTTTCCTAAGACGGACATAGTCATTGGTGGTAGTACTCGCCACGGAACATCGTCTAGAGCCGGGATGCCAGAGTGAAATCGGTCAAGGGGCCAGATAGTTATTTCAGTGGGACCTCGGGGGGTCAAAGTACCCGTACATTTTTGGCCTGCCAAGACCAAACACTTAAAGCCATTAAGGATCAAAAAACAAATTATTAATAATAAAACACTTCTCACCCCCTGACGTAACGGGCCGAATGTATGTCCAGTTGGGCCGGTTCCGGCCCGCGGTCCGTCCCATGGCACCACTGGTCTAGAGTGTTTTTTTAGTCTTTTTTAGACTTCAGGATGTTGGACTCAAATTAAATTTAATTAAATGTGTCTTTTAATACATCTAGTATTGTTTACCATGGGTTTGTTCATATTGAAAAAGGTTTGAGCCTACTCAAGAGAAACTCAAAGCTCTCAGAATGCACCCCTCACCTGCAAATTTGATCCAGTCAAGGTCATATTTGGGAATGATAAATGGTTGTATAGAAAATTTATTCCAAATGCATCTACTCTATTAGAACCTTTGGATTTATTATTAGGCATTCCAATCGTTGGGTTTGTGACCTGCACAAAAAAAAGCTTTGATGTTTTCTAAAACCGCCATCATCGACTCTTGTCTTGTCCATTATAATCCTAAACTACCAATCGTCGTTGTTTCATATCTAGAAAAATATTGGCATTGAGCAGTGAGTGTCACGAGATATATGGAACAGAATTACCTTTTTTATTTGTTTTGCTTCTAGACATTGAAAGCCGCGGAGAGGAGTTATTCCCAGATGGAGAAAGAGGCGTTGTCGTTAAATCCTTTTTTTCGCGATTAAAAGATTCATTATTTACCTATGGGGTAGCATCTTCTTTCAAACTGTTACAGATTGTAAACCATTACTAGGTTTATTCACACCCCTAAGAAGCGCGTCCTGATCATACGTCAGGGAGACTACAACGTTGGCTCTAATGCTTCAGCTTTATTCTTTTGAATTGATGCACGTCTGGAGAAAAAACTTGGAACTGCAGATACACTCATTATACTCCGTTGCCTACCAACCCCGGAGAGCGTTCCAGTTTGCTCGGATTGGTAAACCTAGTGGTGTCCCTTGATTCTATTCCTCTGTCTGTTGATGAAGTACAACGACTTACATGGGAAAACCCATCCTGTCCGTCTGTATAATGCCTATTGTCCAAGATGGATGGCCTCGAAACGTTCCAAAGGAGTTATATGCCTGCCCACTTCGAAAGAACGAGCTGTCACTTCAGGACGGGTGTATCTTGTGGGGAAATAATCCTAGCCAATTAGAATCAGTTAAATTGTAAGAGAAAAACTATAATAGATAATAACACAGGTCTGCGACCAAAAAACTGCATAGGATTTTTTTACATTTTCTTATAGATTTTGACCTCCCAAAAACAGAAAAAACATTCAAACTATTATATCACATAAGTTTTTATGCATATGGCAGTATCTATGGTCATTGATAAAAACCTTTATGATTTTTATTTGATAATGGAGAACAGCGGCGCCGGATTTATTTCAGAAATGGGGGGGGGGGCAAAAAGTGATTTTACTCCTTCGTCAATGAGAGGAGAAAAACAACCAGATCTGTTGGGGAGACTAGGAATGTTTTAACATGTTGAGACAAGTCAAATAACGTACATACATCACTTGAAACAAAGAAAAGCTCTCAGTAAATATACTGATATTCAAGCGAACAGTGCTGTTGTGTGTTAATCATGGCTACAAGAGGTTGTGTTATTTCTCCAACACAGTTTTTGTTACATCTGTGGTGAATTCACAATTAAAAGTCAACAGAGAAATATAAGTGATTTTGTAAGGAAAGTTATTTTTGCCTACTTTAAATTAAAACTTGGTGATCAAGATAAACCATGGGCCCCGCATAAGGTATGTAGAAGATGCGAAGAAGATCTTCGTTTGTGGTTTAAGGGAAAGAAGAATGCATTTCGATTTGGAATTCCTATGATATGGCGTGAGCAGAAAAATCACACTACTGACTGCTACTTCTGCTCAGTTGACGTAAGGGATTCAATTCAAAAACAAAAGAAGCATAAGTTATCCTAATATTTACTCAGCTATACGTCCAGTGCCCCATAGCTCCGAGTTATCTATCCCACAACACCTTCCAGTTGGATGAGTACTCTAGTGAGTTGGAGGACGAAGCCGCGTTACCTCCTCCGATGAATCAAGCTCAGATTTATCTTTTGACGAAGATGAAAGGCCTCAACTATTCTCAAGGCGAGCTCAATGATTTAGTAAGAGATTTAGGTCTTTCAAAAGATGCAGCCGAACTGTTAGGGTCTAGATTAAAAAAATAAAAACCTTTTTCACCTGGCACTTCTTTCTACTGGTATAGACCCGAAAAAAGAATTTACCAAGTTTTTCACAAAAGAAGGAAATTTAGTTTTTGCAACAATGTGGAAGAACTCATACATCGCTTTAATATTAGTGGACTCATCGGAATGGCGCCTATTCATTGACTCATCTAAGACTAGCCTAAAGCATATTATTGCACAATGGAAATAAATTTGCCTCGATTCCGACTGGACATTCTGTGAGTATGAAAGAAGATTATAACGATTTGCCATTATCCTGGAAAAATCAAGTATCAAGACCATCAATGGATGATTGGGGGACTTCAAAATACTGACAGTGCTTTTGGGTCAACAGGCAGGCTATAACCAAATACCCATGCTTCTATGCTTGTGGGATAGTAGAGCCAGAGAACAGCACTGGAAAAAAAAGTGATTGGCCATCCCGAGAAACTTTAAAACCTGGAGAGAAAAATGTTATAACACTACCTGGTACCACCAGAGAAGGTTTTTGTTGCCCCCTCTCCATATCAAATTGGGGTTGATGAAACAATTTGTAAAATCGTTGCAAAAGGATGAGACTGTTTCAAATATGTATGTACAAATTCCCGAAGCTGTCAGAAGCAAAGTTGAAAGAGGGAGTTTTCACACCGCCCCCACATAAGAAAACTTTTAACGGGACCCCTTCATTTGTGGAAACTATGAATGAGAAGGAAAAAGAAGCTGGGTATCGTTCAAGGACGTAGTGCGAAAGTTTTGGGAATACTAAGAATCCTAACTATAAAACCATTGTGCAACGGATGCTAGCAGCATACGAAGCTCAAGGCTGCAAGATGAGTTTAAAGGTTCATTTCTTACACTCTCACATAGACTATTTTCCCGAAAACCTGGGAGCTTACAGTGAAGAGCAGGGGGAGCGATTTCATCAAGATGTCCGTGATATCGAGAGAAGGTACCAAGGGCGATGGGATGTCACTATGCTTCTGACTACTGTGGCTGCTTAAGCGAGAAATTTGAAGATGAAAATCGGAAAGGACTCGTCAAACTATGAAGGAAAAGAAGAAGAGTTTCATAAAGAACATGAATAAGTATATTAGACGTGTTCAAATTTAGCACTTCCTTTAAAAACATTCAAATAGATGCTTTTCTGGTTCTCCAAGGCTTAAATAATCGACAGGAAAAATATTTTTAAGTTTGGGCCGCCGGAATGCCTGCCGCATGGGCCATTTAGGGCGGCGCCAATGAAAGTTAAGTTTTATGATGATATAGTAGTCCGAATGAGATTTAAAGAAAAAATTATTTTGCAAAAGGGGTATGACAAACAAAACATATTTTTACAAAAAGCAATTTGTTTTTTTTAAATTTCAAGTTTATTTAGTAACCGACTACATACATAGAAACGCATGTTTTAAGAGAGCTATGCAAGTACGTCGTATTACATATATTTCAACATTGGAAAGGAAGGAAAATTATTTTTTAAACTAAAATTTTACCTTTTTTCCTGAAATAATTATTAATTTTATAAAATACGCTACAATATATATGATACCAACCGAAATGCGCAGTCTAAATTACTTACTTATACATATAAACAAAGGAAAATCAATAAACTGATTCAATAGAAGGGATGCATATTTTTAGGTATGTTTATATGTAACGTGTCCTGCAGTAAATATTTTTTGGTTTCTTTCATTGACATTATTGGATGTATTTTATTTTTAAGAAATAGAATAAGACTAATTGATCGGCAATTTTATTTTCAATATACAAAAGTTCAAATACATATACACATACAAATACAATGTAAAATAATTTCAATGAAGACTAATTTATTTATTAGATGGTCTGATTTTTTATACATACATATATACCTTGGTCATTGATTCGTTCTAGATTTCTTAAGATTGTTGAATTTTCGCCTGTTGTATTTGACAATTTGTAATAAATGATGTCTCGGCTCTTCATCCCTTGTTATCTTTTAACGAAGTCACTTATCATTTTTACTCCTCTTTCATCATTTGTCACTTTTACTGATTTTAAATTTCAATACTTTTAGGTAAGAGGAGTAATGTTCCCAAGTCTCGGCAGGAATTGCTAGCCGATCACAATTTACTCACAGAGCATCAAATAAAAGTGCGATTCGGGTCCGGTAAGGTCAAAGAAGGTTGATGTCTAAGTAATCACTGGTTTTCGTATTCTGTACCGCTCAGGCTTCTCTGTTTTTGATAACTTTACTGCGACCTTTTCTTTAGCGGTCTTGGTTATACTTTAGTGTGAGCTAAACAATACAATTACTACTGTTTTCTGGGTGAGGTACCAACGGTTGTTATTTAGCTTATTGAGAACAGAAGTTGCTACTTTACTGTCTTGACGAAAATATTGAAGCATGTTTTTGAAAAGATGAAGATCCTTTATTGGAGCATCAGCTGTTGACATAGAGGTTATCCAGTATCTAGTGTAGAACAAGGCCAAAACTTTGTTTAATCACTTTAGCTTGGAAGTATTGTAGTTGGAATACTACATTTTTTCAGAGAAAATATACATCTTCATAGAGTAAATATTCCTCGCCATCCATTGTGCTTGTTGAAAAGCGCCTGATTTGGTCCAATGGATGTCTCGAGGAGGTTTTGTCTCAAACAGTATAAGACACAAGTCGACCACTTCTCCATAATCAGCTCTAGGACTGGTCTTGTCTAGGATTTTTTTCAATTGCAGTTGTATTTGCCTTTAATTCCTTCCATTCTTGCTCCACTTCGTCTAAAGTATTAGGATTGTTTTTATCCAAATTAGCTAAAAATATTGTTGTTTGACTTTAATTTTGCCAAAAAGAGTATCACGTACTCCTCCAATTATAATTTTGGAAATGTGATGGTAACAAACAAAATAAAACATCTTTTTCCCAAGTTTTTTCTCGATTAATTTTGCCGAACCCTCCTTTGTTTATATGTATAAGTAAGTAATTTAGACTTGCGCATTTCGGTTGGTATCATATATATTGTAGCGTATTTTTATAAAATTATAATTATTTCAGGAAAAAAGGTAAAATTTTAGTTAAAAAATAATTTTCCTTCCTTTCCAATGTTGAAATATATGTAATACGACGTACTTGCATAGCTCTCTTAAAACATGCGTTTCTATGTATGTAGTCGGTTACTAATAAACTTGAAATTTAAAAAAACAAATGCTTTTTGTAATAAAATATGTTTTGTTTGTCATACCCCTTTTGCAAATAATTTTTTCTTTAAATCTCATTTGGACTACTATATCATCATAAAACTTAACTTTCATTGGCGCCGCCCTAAATGGCCCATGCGGCAGGCATTCCGGCGGCCCAAACTTAAAATATTTTTCCTGTCGATTATTTAAGCCTTGGAGAACCAGAAAAGCATCTATTTGAATGTTTTTAAAGGAAAGTGTTAAATTTGAACACGTCTAAAGTATATTTATCAAAAAAAATATTCGT
>CP045910.1:3012524-3023325 GCA_013387185.1 Caligus rogercresseyi
TCAGACTGTTGATTTGTCGTTCTTTCTAATCGTTTGTCGTTCATCGTTCGCGAATGATGAAGGACAAAAATTAACGAACGACAACAAAAAGTTTCCTATCGTTCGTCGTTCATTTTTGGCGCCAAAAAAAGACAAGGATTGTTCTCTTTCATTTCAAAAAACGTCAAAACTTGTTTTTCAGAATGGCGAAGAAAACTTTCCTTTCAAAAAAATGTCGTCATTTTTTCAGAATGATGAACGACAAACGAACGATAAACGACGAACGATTCAATTTAAATTAACGATGAACGACAACGATAACTTTTGGGAAACAACAAACGAACGACAATTTTTCGCGAACATCAACAAGTCTTATTATATATACATGGGCGGAGTGACCACGGGAGTACCGGGACTATTCCCGGTTGGACTGCTGGCCTAAAGAAACATAAACGGCCGTTGACAGCCTCCCAATGGCATATTGGGCCTGTATAAGGCCGCGAGGGCATAATTGTCCCGGTGGATAAATTCTTCCCACTCCGTTCCTGTATATATATATATATATATACAATATATATATATATATATATATATATATATATATATATATATATATTATATATATATATATATATATACCTCTTAACTCCTTCCAAGACAGATGTTAATTTTCCTTCTCAAAAAGCTCAACTCTCTTCCCCCCCCTTATTTACGTTAGCATTATATTATTTTTGGTATTTCTTTTTTAAATACGATGATGATGATACGCCAACGGAAATATAAACAGAATAACAAATAACGTTTGAAGGACACCAGGATTATAATTATACATACCATAACATGTATTCTGCTTACTCTTGGTGCATGGTCCCTAGTAGTAGTAGTAGTAATAGTAGTAATAATAATAATATCATAATAACTACGAGTGATTGTGCTGGAGATTTCCAACTACTCCTTGGAATATGTATAGTTCGTATCCGTTCCGATTAGATAAAAATATACACTCATATTTTTTTTAATAACTCATAAAGTGAAAGACAAATATACTTAATTAATGGTTTTATGTTTCATTTTTAGCTAAAAAATTACATATACAGACTTAGTTCTTTATATTAAAATGTAGAGGACTTTTTATATTGAATACATTCTTATAAGTCCTGATGAATTCCTAACGAAGCCTCTGATTATAACACGTTGCTTTGTAAATGTTGAAGAACCATAGAGAAAAAAGATATAGAGAGACTTTTATTCCCTTCATCTGTATTTTTTGTGTCCATATCCAAAGTAGTTTGATCTACGTCATCGACAGCTGATCATAGAGATAGAATCTATCTCTATTATCAGCTTAGGATGACGTAGATCAAATATCTTTGTTTATATTGGCTCACAGAATAGCTGAACGACGATGTTTCTCTGCTATTGAGGGAATCACTCTCTATTCTTTATATCTCTATGGGAAGAACTAGCTGAGGGTTTGGGCTTTAGAGATGCACAGCTGACTTATTAGTCATATTTCTTATATGTCAGCTGAAAACATAATACATTAAACGTGTATATTCTTTGTACTGATAATATTTTTAAAACACTATTAGGATACTTAAAAGTAACGACTTAGAAGATGAAGCTCTTTTATGTTTAAATTTTTTAAAGTTTATTGCCGCCTTTATACTCTTGAGAATGATATGAAACTTATCCCATAACGATGTTAATTTTTTAAATATATTTGAGGCAAAATACTTTTTTATATCACATAATGATGCTCTTAAAACTCGTTGAAAACAAAAGAAAGTTCTTGAAAACTCAGCAGTAAACATCATTTTTCAGTTGGTAAATGAAATTACTTTTTTGTGTGTCTTTATGGGGGAGTGATGTTCCATTTATCGTCAGATATGATGAAACAAGTCAACATTATATTATCTGGAAATAGAGGACTACCTTATACAATGATATTAATAGCTGGAGTCCATTCAAAGGGTTCGGCAGTGACGTCATGGATGTAGGCCCATGAAGAAGATAAAATTATGTGTTTGTAAACATTTTTTTAAACAATAGAGATCTTAGCTCCATGAAAGATCCACTACCGGCTGATACCGGATTAAGTTCCATTGAGGTGGGTCAAATCTGATAACGTAACAAACAAATTAACTCATTCTTTGAGTGAAGAAAGTTGCTTTATATTATATAAGATTCGCCAATGACGTCATGAATCGAGATCCAGACTATTTGTATTCTTAAGGCCAAATTTATTATCTCTGAACAGCTGATGTTCACTCCTCAAAATATCAGCTGCGAGTGATTTACTACATAATGCCACTGTTATTTAATATTCACTCTTCTTTCTATCAACAAATCACGTTCGAAGAAAAGTTATCCATATCTTTCTTTCTTGAATACCAAGAAGTCGTCAAAGTAGGACTTTGCTTATTTTAAATCACACAACCAGCTGGTAGGTTGAAAAATACAAAATAAAATGGTTACAGGCCGATCCAATAATAAAGTTTGCCCAAAAACACGGGGTTCTACCAAGTCAATACTTAATATATACATAATGGTAAATCAATATATCATGAGCGTGTTGTTCCCTAACGAGCGTCCAAGTAATATATTACTTAGTTATATTACAGCGACTAACTAGAGAGAAGAAACATATTAGATACTACTTTCAAGTAATAACTAATGTGTAATATCCTAGTTACATATTACTTTTGTGAAAAAATATTCGACAGGCATTTTTGATGAAAATTAATGAATTATGAATGTATTATGTGACGTCACCCAGTGGACATAAAAATACAAACTAGGTTTGGTGAGGATTTTTACGAATCCTGTTTGAATTGCCTTTACTTATTGTTTCGGAATGCTCAAAAAAGTAATATATAATATAAAGTAGTATATTACTTTTGAGAAGTAATAACTAATATTTAAAAAAATATTACTACGTAGTAAAAAGTAGTAGTATTTTACATACTACTTTCAAAGTAATATTCGACCAAACAATGATCATGAGGGGTATCCGATCCCATTATGACCATAATAATGACGTATTATAACCCCAACATGCAATAGGACTCTCGGGTTATGCATGTTAGAAATTAAGTATATTGGGATTTCATCTTCATCGCTTATAGACTTTATATAAAAGTGTCAACGGACTCAAAATTCATGTTGTAAACTTATGTATTATAATTTATGATTTTTGACATTGAATCACCTTGAATGTTCTCAATATCAATGCTATTGTTAAGTAATTGGACCCAAATGGTTGATACGATATCAAGATTCTAAATTTGTTTTTATTTTTTGTCTTCATAAAAAATGCGTCAGTAATTAACATTTTTTAACTATTATTTTATTATGTATATTTAAAAAATAGATATTTACATTAAACCCAAAGCAGATATTATATAATGACATAAATAAACTATTCTCGTTTAAAAAATTGCACTGGGGAGGAACATAAACAGTAAAATATTGTATAAGTATTGAATATACTAAATTATAATGTGTAAAAGATAATTATCTTTTCAAATCATATACAATCAATTATTTTTAAATATTTCAAAGTTCTAAACACAAATGTTAAAAGTAAAGAAATATGCATAGAAATATGCACAAGGGTATACGTTATTAGAACTTCTTGAAATCTCTTTTAGCAGTTTTGATGTTGGAGGGAGAGACTTGGGAAATATTTAATGATTCTTCCGGCAAACGTCCACGTTGCTCTTTTTCCTACGAGGGGATTTTCAAAGATAAGCTGCATATCTTGCTGCTACCCACAAAAATATGTTCCTCAGCTCGAAGGGATGCAGGGGTTCGTTGAAGGACAGAATATCAGGGCCTTTGAGTTTAAAATACTAAAGGTAAGCAGTGGTTGCCGCGTGCGATGAAATGAGCGATAAACGATAATTATCGCTGAGGTCAAACCTTTTATCGTTATCGTTTATCGCAAAGTTTTCTAAAATTACCGCTCATTCACTTATCGTTAGTCCCAAAAAAGGAGGAACGATAAACGATAAATTCAAAGACGACTTTTGTAAAAATACCCAAACTTCAAAGACGACTTTTGTAAAAATAAAAATTTAAAGGAAATTTTTGAGATTCTTTTCTAAAAAAAACGTCGTTCACTTTTTTTGGAGATACTTTTATAACAAATAAAAACGTCGTTAACTTTTTTGGAAATTCTTTTCTAAAAAAACGTCGTCACTTTTTCTTGGAAATTTTTATCGTTATCGTTTATCGCCTTACCGCAAGTTGGGTTTTGAAATTTTTTACCGTTTATCGTTTATCGCAAGTTGAGAAAAAGTTATCGTTTTATCGTTATCGCAAGTTGAAAAAAAAGTTATCGCAGAAACCACTGAAGGTAAGTGCCTTAGACTCCGGTGATTTGTTATTCTTTCCGAGGTCGAAGAGTACAATAATGCCTTTTCAAGCATTTGAGTTTAATAGAGTAAAATCTTTGAGAATTTTCACCACACATCATTCAACAAATACATGAAGCGTTGAGTTGAGTAAACACCCACAATCTTTACTTGACCTTGTAAAAAGCCAAAATCATAAACTTGAAATTTCCGATTTTTCCATTTCGATTTACATTTTAATTGGTCATTTTTTTATTTTCTATATAATATACGAATTGAAAATGTTATAAAGAAAATGACTTCATCGTCGCAATAAGCATCTCATTGAAGAAATAAATATAGTTTCCTTATAACATTTGAGGAAAAGAGGTATAAAGGATTTCCTCTAATGAAATAAAAACAGTTTAGACTAAATAACCAAAGGTGTTAGACCTTCAATACCTTTTGGTTACACCCATCATTAAAATGGAGTAGATATGGCTATTAAAAACTGTTGACTTTTACTCCTGCTCCGGGTTGCACGAAAGATCGATGAAAATTTCTTATATATTTTTGGCAATACATAGAATAGTTGCACCAAGCCTCCTCCAAGTTGTTTTTTAGATCTCGTCAGGGATGGAAGATAACTTTTGAGGAAGAGTTTCTGGAGCCAAGAGTCCTCTTCCTCTATCATCCAAAGGGCAATTTTGGTAAAGCGTTTCCAAACTAGAGAACTGAGGGAACTAATTTAACATTGTAAAAATCAATTCTTGTTTGAAGATTGTATTTTCTCCACTCCATTAGACTTGTTCTAATAAAGTTGGCCAAACTATTTTTAATTGAATCCGAATCTCCACTGCGTTTCCACTCAATACCGAGAATGTTTAGACTGTTCCTACTGGGCAACTATTATATTTTAGGCTAGGCCGTCTCTTAAGAATATAAATTTGTAAGTAGTAAATAGGGCATATAATTACCTTCAAAGGGTTTTATACCTACATACCAATAAAAAATGTCAAGACGACCATATTTGAGTTCAAAGACGAGAAAAATATTAAATCTCATGAGTTCATATCTTTTATCTATAAAAGGAAAATAAAGATATTGAGCATAATATATCAGATATCCTTGAATGTGCTATTAGTTGAACAGATTATGATATCACCTTTAAATACGAGTATTTTATTCATATACACTTCATAAAATATTGTCAAATTTGTCAATATCATGTACTAGTGATGCTACCCGGCGTGACCCCGGACTGTCCACTTTCAATGCCAAAGATGCGACATGATGGGTCAAGGGATTGTTATGAAGGGTGAATAATATGTAATTTTTTTAGACAAATTCACCTACGATCAATATAGTTTGTTTGTTTAGCTCCCAGATTGAACCCACTTCAAGGGAACGGAACCCGGTCTCAGAGGAATAATCAATAAATGATTTGGAGAGCCATGTTTTAAGAGGCCCTTGTACAATTTTCGATTGAAGAGCTGCGACTACCGAATGTAATAGGTATAAATATACAACTGGAAGCGTTGTACCTGGTGCTGTGAAGAAGTTGAATTTTGCAAAAACAATAAATACTCCGGTGCTGAAAGGGCATTTAATATCGGACAACGACTAACAAAAGAAATTCAAGAAATAATTATTTGCTATTGCCTTCTATTTCCTTCAAAATCCGAGTGCATAAAAGGATTTATTAAAAATAACATGTATTAAATTGTAAATAATCTCTAAAAATATTTTAACAATTTTTTACCTAATTGTCTTCTGCTATAAATTGTCCGATACTACATGCGTATAAAGAAGTCACAGAGGGGATACATAAATAAATTTTTCTTTCTTCCTTATCTATCACACCGATCGATATTCGGTTGATATATAATAAAATCTACCAAATCCCAGCTCTGCGGATTGAAATGCCATTAAAGGATTAAAAAGTGTTCAATGAAATAATAAAAGATTAAAAAATAATATAAATCTACTAACGGATGGCGTTCCGGCGTTGTCCGGGATTTTCCGGAATGCCCTATTATTTCCTTGACATCTCAAAGCTATCCAAAGAGAAAAATTGATCATTATAATACTTAGGGTATCCAGAGAATCGAACAATAAATAAAGAGCTTCTTTTTTTAATACATATTTATCTCGGGAAACAACAAACACTCAAAATATATTTCTGAACAACCCAAATCCGCCACATAAACTATGTCCAAGTCTAATGCGTCATTACCAAGAACCCATGAAAAACGTTTTTCCGCATAAAAGAAACATATGGAACAACCTTAACATCATCTCAAAGCCATACACGGAAAATTGGGTTCAAATCTAACTTAGAGGTTTTAAAACGCCGCAAAAAGTAGAAACATACTCCTAATTCTAAGTAAATGTTTGCATGACGTCATCACAGGGCTCCAGACGTAAGAAAAGTCCTCTCCTCATATTGACCCTCAGAGTTACTCTTTTCATTCTATTTATAGGTTTCATGATCCAATTAGGCAGTCCTTTTACTCTCTGTATCTATTATAATAACTCTTTGAATGGGGATTATTTTTATTCTCAGTTGAGTATGAGGTTATTAGTTAGGTTGGTGGTTCAACCCCAGAGCGGAAAAAATGAAATTCAATGTTCTATTCATGTTTCTATTTCACATTTATCTTGGGTTTTGGCTGTGGATGATTTTAATACCGACTTGACATAGAAAGAGAAAAAAACTGAAAACATAGAGACATCTTTCTGGCCTCTCTTTTATTATAGTATTGAACCTCACAAACCTCTCCTTTTCATAACAGATTTTTTACTTATCATTTTATTATTTTTTACATTTATTACAAAAAATTCAATACATTTTGATGCGTTGTTTCTTTTATGTTCTAGATGAATTATGAGGGGGGGGGGGGTCTTACTGTCTTCCTCCTTCACTTTCGTCGTCAAATCGGCCAGAAAAATGCTAAGAGAATTAATAAGCTTGAGAGGAAGCCTAGAGAGCCTTCCGTGACGAGGAAGGCATTGAACTACTTACCATAAGAACAAGTCAGTCCCGACAAGAGACGATGGAGCTCCTCTCGTCCGGAATCCTGTCGAATAAGTGACTCCGGACACAGGGGGAACTCCGTATCAAGGTTCCTCCTCTAGAGTTAAATAACTCAAGCTGTTTAATGTAACGCAATAATAATAATAACAGCTTTGTTATGAAAAAGGGAGAGGTTTGTGATTAATTTAATACTATAATAAAAGAGAGGCCAGAGAGATGTCTCTATGTTTTCAGTTTTTTTCCTCTTTCTATGTCAAGTCGGTATTAAAATCATCCACAGCCTTGGGTTTTTATAAGTAAATCTTATTTTTGGAATAATATAATAAATGAATGAGTATTTTTTTAATATGTACCTAGGAGTGCAAAAAGTTTAATTTTATATTGATTCGTTTCGCTCCCCATTACTTGGCATATAAAAGTCCATAGGTCACAATGTCCTTCATGCATCGTAACTGAATTAAATTAGTTCCATGAACCTCAGTCAAGAGTATTATTATTAGGAGGATTACTTTATACCCTACATGACATGACGTAACAGGACTACCACCCCCAGACAACCCCCCCCCCCATCTGGACTAGCACCCCCCGGGCATTTACCCCCCTTTTATTATTATTATTATATTCTATATTTCTTATCTCTTAAAGTCCACTTATGAAGTTAACTATGTTTTCTTTATGGCAACATTACAGTAGTGTTTAAAAACTATGTTCCTAATATCGGTCATATGTTTTATATGACCGATATTAGGAACATAGTTTTCAAACACTAATGCAAAAGAAACATAGTTCACTTCATAAGTGGACTTATAGAGATAAGAAATATTAAGAACGGGAGGTAAATGTCACTGGGGTAAATGCTTGGGGGTGATTGTCTGGGGGGGGGTAGTCCTAAACTCCAGACATAGAAAGAGACAAACTGCTGTCTATTAATAACATAGAGTCATCTTTCTTGTATCTCTCTGACATCTCTTTATTATAGTATCAAATTAATCACAAACCTCTCCTTTTTTCTATCATTAATAAACCCTTGCCTAATTATTTTTGCGTTATCATAAACAACTTGAGTTTTTCTATTCTTGAGAAGGAACCCTGATATAAAGAATAGAAGGACTCAGCTGTTTATTATAACGCAACAATAAAAACAACAACAGCTTTCGGTTCATTTCTTTAAAAAAATTTATTTAAAATTAAAAAAGGAACAGGTTTGTTCCTCTCGTCCATGAGAGTCCTTGTGGAATAAATAGTGACCCCAGACACACAGGAGGGAACTCTCTAAATCAAGTTCCTCCTCCAGAATAGAAGAACTTTGGTTGTTTAATTGATGCAATAATAATATTAACTAGAGGACTCAGAGAGTGCAAACCTCCGCCGATCCCCACCAAATGAATCACTTGGTCTTTTTGTCATTTCCAACCCTCTACGTACTGTCCCTTTAACTCTACATACTGCTCCTTTATTTTAACTCTCTAGAGGTACACGGAAAGAAAAAGAAACTGACGTCATCAAAGAGGAGAGCACAGCACAGTGACATCTATTGGCAAAGTAGCTAACTTGAAATATTTATTAGTATTTAGCTCATTTTGCATCTTAAAGAAGCACTCAGAGATGCCAAAATTTAATCACTTGTTCCTTTTGGCATTTCCAATAACTCCACAAAGTTTCATCCGAATCCGTTCCGTACTTTTTGAGTTATCCTGCTGACAAACAAACCAACCCATCAACAACAAACACACAAACAAACAAACGCCAGTGAAAACAATACCTCCTTCGGCGGAGGTATAACACCAACTCGTTCAACTGTATTTTTGTGTCCAATATAAACAAAGTAATTTGATCTACCATCGTAGCTGATCATAGAGATAGATTCTATCTCTATGATCAGCTAACTATGACGTAGTACAAATTACTTTGTTTATATTTGACATAAAATTCAGATGAAGGGAATAAGCTCTCCATATCTATTTTATCTCTATGATCCCTTGCCATATTAAGTTGATCCAATCATTTAGATATAAGGACATAGAGGGCTCGTGTCAGGCGTACTCTCGGGCACTTGCCTTTGCATTTTCCGCATTTGCAGTTAGGCGTTCCTGCTTGAACTCTTTTGCATGAGGGTATTCTTGTCGGGCGGCGGTTTTTCGCCTGCGATTGTACTAGAAGGATTTTCTACCCATGGAAGGGTAATTTTTATTTACTCTATCATAGCCATAAAGTTCGACCTCGGGTTAACTTGACTTACGATATTTTTTTCTTAAATTGCCTCATTTCAAGTATTGATATCTGTACTTGAATAATTTGTTAACTTTAAATTAAAAAATATTAGGTCACATGAAATATTTTACGTCTTCTATTGTTGTTAAGAGGTATTTCTATTCAATGCCATAACAGTTATTCCATCTCAAGTTTCAGTCTTCAATGTCTTAAATTTTAACTCGTAACAGGACTACCACCCCCAGAATAGCACCCCCCCCCCCCCCCCCCCGACAATTACCCCCCTGGCTTTTACCTGTTTTATATATTTTTTGTATCCCTTAAGTCCACTTATAAAGTAAACCTATTTTTCTTATCTATGAACAAAAGTGACGTCACTGGCAATCACGGTAATCACAGTTCTTAGAATTGAAATATGAATAAATTAAACGTGTATACCTTTGCAAATTTCGCTTCTTAGACCTTATATCTGGGCCAACTATGAAACCAGACAACATAGAGTTTTGTATCCTATCGACTCAAAATCTCTTATTTTATCGATGTAGGTTCTAAGCTATTTTTCTAAGATTCATTAAGGAACCGCTTTGTCAAGAGAAGCAATACTTGGCGACCATCGGCTGGATCATCAGCTGCCTGACAGGAAGAAAATGTGCAGCTTTCATGACCTTTGATAGATTGGAGGTTCTCAAAGACGCTTTAATTAATACAAATTCCGATTCTAATTAACTGTGACTGCATGCTAACCAGTGACGTCACTTTTGTTAATAACTAGAATCGAGAGCTCTTTTATATTATTTCCTAGACCTTCCACTTACAAACGATCATAAAAACCTAGTTTACTTTCGAAAAAGACTTCAATGGATAGATTTACAAAGTATATTGTAAAGAAACAAAAGAATTAAATTTCTGGAATATAATGAATCAGTTATAGTTTTAAAAGCCCAGGGGGGGATTCTTTTGATTTTTTGATTTTTTGGGGGGGGGGTTGTCCGGGGTTGTTATCCTAACTCATTTAACTTCTCTATGATATAACATGTATTTTAAAAAATATAGCTGAAGTAGTCAAGCTATTTCGAATTTTTGAATTAAATAAACTTTTAAATACTCCCAGTTTATTATTTAGTAATGCACTATATAAAAAAGAACCTTTATGCAGGTTTTATTTTATATAAAATGATTATTTTAACGTATACATTTTTGATGATTTTGCCTGTGGCAGTTACTTTTGCCAATTTAA
>CP045910.1:3023425-3035164 GCA_013387185.1 Caligus rogercresseyi
GGAGTAAAAAGACGGTGTTTTATTTGATTGTTACAGATTTTTTCCCACACTATGAACACTGATATTAATAGTATGCCAAATAAACATATATTCAGGGGATGAGTCTTTAGCACGAAATATGTGATTTTATATATGACTTATATTTTGTATATTCATGTGACCTTCAACCTTGCCTTTGAAATCCATGTCCCAAATTCGATATCAGATCGAAGAGATGTATCACTAATACCCCTACTTTTAAAAACTCTCTGGAAGATAAAACATCAATGGAATTTGGAAATATTGCAATCAAATAGTACTAAAATAGCAGTCAATGTTTTTTACGTTTAATATATCATATTGTTTTTGACATATAATTTCATAACATTTTAGTATTGCATATTCTTTTACAAACTCTCTGGGACGATACATTCAAACATTCAATGGAATTTGGAAATATTGCAATCAAATAGTATTAAAATAGCATCAATGTTTTTTACTTTAATAAATAATATTTTTTGATACATAATTTTATAACACTTTATAAAACATTGAAACATTCAATGGAATCTTAGAAAAATTTCAATCAAATATATTAAAATTAAATGTTTAGGACGTTAGCTATATATATATATTAATATTTTAGATACAGCTTATAAACATTTTAGATTTGCATATTCTTTTAATGAGTATTGATTAAAGTCTTCACCCTGGAACTTAATTTGAAGCAAAATTGTTTTTGACCCTAAAGTTTTAAAACATAACATACAAATCAAATAACATACTGTTGATGCTTTGTATTGTATCGTATGGTAAAGGTCAATATTACATTGTTGTGTCAAAATTTCGTTGGAAAAAAAGCTACACTACAATGATGGCAATAACTGAATGAAGGGTGAATATAACGGGAAACCATATACTTTTAGCTGCATTTGCGGGCGTGCTCTTTTCACAAGGTTTTACCACCCTATCAATACGTCTTCCTTCGGAAAACAGACAAGAGAGAGAGAGAGAGAGAGGAAAAAAGGGAAACGAACGACCAGCACGCGTGAGCAGGCCGGTCAAACGCTGCTTTTCTTTCTTGAATACAAATACATATTATAATAATAACAAGGATGAGCTTGGCTCCATCAGGTGAGGGATTCTAAACAGGTCACCACAAGTTTGACCTCAGAAATAAACTTTATTATTATTTTTTATTAAACTTTTCACATATAGAGGACTGGTATATTAAAAAAATTTGCTAGTACGTAAAAAATAAACATTGTAATTAAAATTTAGCATCGAACTTCAACGAACATAAAATTTCATCTAATTAACAAATATTAAAAGAGTAAACTGTAAAACACATTAAAAAAAAGTTAAATCATGCAAATTTCTTAAAATTCTTGATAATTTCTCAAAATTTGCTGATAGCAATAATTTTGAGTCCGGTAGTATTTTACTAATTCAGCCGCGACTGTCCATGATGAGCCGTCCAACGATGGGATTTTGAGTGAAAAAGCCGTGTATCCTTATGTATCTATTTAAATAGTCTCAATTTTTCTCCAATCGTATGTTTTGTGATTTCGTCAATCTGTGAATGCACGTTGACATTTGCCGGTCAATGATATATGGAATCAAAATATTGTTATTTTAACACACATCCAAAATAAACATGTCGCCAATTCAAGTTTTAAATCTTTTACTAACCTACAAACTAAGACCTACAAATAAAAGCTCCATTAGTATTTTATTAAATTTTGAATTTAATTATAAAATAGTATTTTTTTTTGTTTAAAAAGCCTTTGCATAGAGATATGTCATAAAAAGACAAATGCTAAAGAAATATCTGCAGTTACTTCATACTTGAATAAAAAGTCGTTGGACATTAATGGTCAGTACTGCTGACTCCCGAAACTATTAAAATCCATCTCCTCGAGAGAAAAACGAAGCAGCACATTTTTGCTATTTTGTAGCTATTAAAGAATCTCCAAAGAAATAAATATTATTCCGCCAAAAAAATATATATAAAGTTTTACATGCTCATTATACATAAAAATGTAGTTTTATTACCATTTGACAGCTGATATATTATTTCTTACGAATGAGAATAAGATTATTTATGATTTAATTGAAGACGCCATTAAAATTAAGGTCCAATAATTTAATACTTTCTTCAAAGGAACAAGTTATTTTCTTATCCGATATCAACTTATCAAACACTGATTCCTCTAAGAAAGTCCATCTTTTATCGAACAAAGAGTGAGTTTATTAGAGGATGCCATCCGCAATCAATAAAATAATAAACTAAGTTATATATATATATATGTTTATAATATAATCATATTCAATCATTAAAGATGGATCTGCTGGACATATTTACAAAGTCACTAAGACATCTAAGTTTTCTGCAGTTAATAATCTTATTGCTTTATTTTTATCGTTTTTTCTTCAAATAGTGACAATCCATATGAGGATGACTAAGCACAAAAAACCGTATTATTTCCTCAAGTTTGAAGATTACTCATTTAAATGCACACTCTGTTTCATAAACTTTTTACTTTTATTATTATTTTCATTTCTTTGTTTCAATCAATCCATCATGCATAAGCCGGAATGGATATAAATATGCATAGTTACATAAAAAATCTTATTATGAGGTAGAGCAAAGTTGATCATGCCTTTTGGGAGTAGAATCTGCATCTCAACACTGAAAATTATTGGAATTATAGCCATCTCTTGATTTTTTTTTAGTGAAAGGTTTTCCTAAGGGAATCCGTTGTTTCTTATGATGTCATAAGTACACAATATCAGATCATAAGGGGATTATTTTAAAACTCAATCATGTCCATTTCAACACAGGAAAAAACACAATTGGAAACTCAACTCTTCTCTATTAGACGATGAAGCTACCAGTAATGAAATTCAAGATATCATAATAAGAACTAACAATTCAATAAACTCCGATGTAAACATTTTTGACCTTGTGGAGAGCATGTTATTAAAAATAAAGATGCTACTAAGAAGAAAAGGGTCAATTAAAAAAGCTCGAAACAGGTGCATTTTACAAAAGCTTGAAGAAATAGACGAGGGTGACTTCAGCAAAGACGAAAAATATTATATGGCTGATAAACTCTATAGAGAAGCTGACGTCCTATACAGAGCTAAGTTAAAAATTCAATCCATAGACGACTTGTCCAATGCCCGCCTTAAATGTATTGATTATGAAAGGCATAAAACGCAAGTAAAGTGATTTCGATTTATAAACCTAATGGAGAGATAACGAAAGATCCTGTGTTCATTCTCAGGAAATTAAAAAATATTATAGCCAGCTTTACGATTGTTTTGATTGTCAAGAAGATGAGGAGTGCGCAAGATGCAAGAATGGGAAACAACACTTTTGTGAAGAATGGAGATGTGCACCTGAGGAAACTCCCCTTCTTACAGAAAAAGATATGGATTCTTTAGAAAAACACATAACTGAAGAGGAAATAATGTACGCTATAAAAATAAATGGAAAACCCAACAAATCACCTGGTCCCTCTGGTTTACATTTGAGTTTTATAAAAAGTACGCATCTATTTAACTCCTATATTAATTCAATTTTATGAAAAAGTTTTAGCATGCGATAGTTTCCCGACCTTTGCATCAACAGGACGTATCGTTTTAGTACCAAAACCAGGAAAAGATTCAGGGCATTTGAAAAATTTAAGACCCCTATCCATGCAAAATTGCATTTTTAATTTTTTTTCGTACGTTTTAACAAATCGTCTAAGTTCCGTTTTACATTCATTACTCCATCCTTCCCAATTTGGATTTATGAAAAAGAAATTGATGGATCATATACCTTTTACTATACAAACGTTTTTAGAGTCCTCCAACGATGTCTCCGTAATGGCGGTGGATTTTTCAAAGGCTTTCGACACAATTTCCCACAAGTACATAATTCAAACTTTGTACAAAAAAGGCTTTGGAGACTACATAATCCGAATGGTTGGAGCTCTCCTCTACAACTCCAAAACAACAATTGAATATGGACCCGTAAATAATGAATTCTTCAATAAAAGAGGTGTAAGACAAGGCGACCCTGCATCCGCCTTATTGTTCATTATTTCATTAGATCCATTAATACGAAAAATACATCAGGACGCATCAATCACAGGGTTTTCTTCGTTAATATCTCATCCCAAGTGTTTATGCTATGCCGACGACCTGACAATGATATACTCAAGCGGTCCGCTACGGACTATTAAGTCAGTTACAAAGACTTTAGACTTATTTGAAAAGTTTTCAGTAGTTTCTGGACTAAGTTTAAACCCTGAGAAAACTGAAATCATTAGTCAATACCATCAATTAATTGGAAAATCGTGGCCCCATTTTAATTCTGTCAGTAGTATAAAGTTATTAGGATCATGGATCGGGAACAAACAATGTGAAAAAAACTTGGAGGAAATCATCGCAAGGATAAAAAATGGTTATACTTATTTTTCGTCACTTGGCCTTAACTTTTGGAACAAGATTAGGGCTTGGAATACCTACATAACATCAAGAGTGATTCACCTTTTACGTGTAACTCCTTTTGACGAAACTATTGCCACTCAAGTAAATTGCATAGAAGCATCTTTTCTAAAGCTACAGAAGAAGAAAAACCTCTCTAAAAGACGTCTACACAATCCTCTTAATTATGGCGGCCTCTCGGTCATAGACTTTCCTCTCCTTTGGAAAGCACTAAACTCCTATTGGATTAGGCTACTATGGACAGAGGAGCATTACTGGAATGAACACTTGTCCGCTTATCTACAAATAAATTACGCAAAGGATCCATACTCAGGCTTAAATAAAGTCTTAAAACATATTTCAAGTTATTCGGGAAGGATGCTAAAAATATCTGCTGGGATCAAAAGCGTAGTTTGCTCTATAGAGAAATCTCTAAGATGGGAATTTCCCACTAGAGATACCATAAGCGATTTAGAAATTAAAACTCACGGAATAGATTTTGCAGGTGAGACAGAAAGCTCCACTTTTTACTCAATAAAATGGCTTTTCTACGTTTCAAGAAAGCGTTTGGAGATTATGTTCCGTGCACAAGACCTATAATTCCTATACGTTTACGTTTATTCCTAATGGACGTTTCTAGTGTCCGTAAGCTTTGCATCTCTCCGACCATGGAACCTTTTAGCGAATACTTAAAGAGAAGAAAACTTAACCTCCCTGTCATGAAAAGCATCGAGGCAAAAAAAAACAATTTGCTCTCATCCTCCGAAAAATGGTTAAAATACCGAATCCTCACAGGAACACTCGAATTAAATGCAAAGTTCTTTTCTGGTGAAAAGAAAAAGTGTGGGTTTTGCAAGGTGAAAGATGAAACCAGCGAGCATTTTCTTTTCGGATGTGAGAAACTTGCCCCGTTGTATACTGCTACCGGCGAGATTTTAAGCGAGAATTTTGGCTTCTACCATTTGAAGAGAGACGATTTTATTGCCTTTTACCATGGAAAAGAACAACATATCATCAACGCGGTGATCACAAAGACACATCACTTGCTCTACGCGAAAAGATCTGCTTTAGACAGTGATATCAGCGGCGTTTTACCTACTGTCAAACTTCATTTAAAGACTTTAAATTTTCTAAATAATACTTCATTACATCATGTTTAAAAAAAAAAATTTTATAGCTGTAACGTTGTGTTTTATTTTTCCTGCATTGTTTCTTTTTATTCTTATTGATTTGTTGTCTTTTATGTGTCTGCTTGTTACTCTACCATATATATTTGTTCTTAGTCTTTTTGTAGGTATTGTGCTACCTTACGTATATTTTTTAGGGTAGTTGTTTTTTTGTTGATATACATGTCAATAATTACATATTTACTTTTTGTTGAATAAAGGATCGCCAGTGGCCAATAAAATAAAAAAAATCTCTTGATTTGTGTCTCATCCTAACACTAACTGCTAATATCTCTGCTAGACAATTATTAGCTCTAAAGCCCATCCGTCAGCCTTCACTACTAAACTAACTGAAGTAAGATCAGTTTCATGCAATACATGCATTAAAAGTGCATGATGAAAATGCAATTTTCAACGAAGCATATAAGGAAATTATGCATAAGTTTGCTGACATTTTGTATATATAGATATATATATATATATACAGGTTCCCCGGATGAATTGGCGCAAAATTAAATTTGTGTAACTTAGTCATTTAGATAGATAGCAGGCCGGTAGTTATACCGGTAGAAAGCTACTGAGTTAAGCTATACATCCAGTTGTTTCAAACACCATGAAGACTTGGTGGCAATCTGGAGGAGATTGTTTTCAGCGAGGAGGAATGGAGATGCGCCGTGGTGGCAATCTTGGTTAGCATGAGGAGCATGATATCCACTCTGAGCAGTCAAGGTTGACTTCTATGCTCTAAGAAGCGTCCAAAGACTGAGGAAATTCCTGGAGGACTGCAAAGATCCACGTAAGTGATTAGAGGGCTTTTGGAATTTGGACAAAAACAATGCCCGATATGCCCAGAAATAGCAGGAAAAAATGACTAAATATGCGGAAAAATATGCGAAAAAAGGTTAAATGAGCAACAAAAAAAAAGCCTTAATTGTGGAAAAATAATGTATATTCTAAATAAATAGTCCGGGTTCTTCTCTGGGACACTGTTCAACTTGTTGGCAAAGGGCTCAACGGTCAGCTGCATCTGCACACTCTCAAGGATTCCAATGCTCTCCGTCAGTGGGAGGCGCTCTTGCAGGCTTGGAATGGCGCGTACCAGCTGACCCGGCAGTTTTGGGTCCTTGAACAGTTTCTTGACTTTTACTATTGCCAAGCTGTCGTCATTGAGAGATTCTATGAAGTCTCCAATCTCCTTGAAATGGTAGCAGTAATAGAATGCCGCTTCGAGCCAAGTTCATCACCTGGTCAGACAAGGCTCCGGAACAGGAGGAACTTGCCAAAAGCAGCAAGGGCCTTCTTGCGTGGAGGTGCTTTGACAAACACTTTCTTGATCTCAGAGATAAGTTCACCCAGGAAATTCGTAACGAACTAATTCAGCCACCCTGTTATATATATATCCTCAAAATTTGTTCAAAATATGCGATAAATGTGCAGAAAAAGGCCAAATATGCGTTATATGCGTTTATGCCCAGAAAATGTATTTACCAGATTCCTACAGCCCTGGTGGTTAGTAGGGAGCCTAGGCCGGAATTGTCCACAAGAAAGGTCAGGGACATGGACTTTGTGAACAAGGTCCAGGAGATCATCGATGAAGACCCCACCCGCTCTTTATCGTCAATTGCTGAGGAGCTAGAGGTTGAGGAAACAACAATTAAAAATCGTGTGAAAGAATATTTGCGTTGCAGATAGTACAGGATGCAAATGGGTAGATCTTAACCCTTCAACCAAGAACAAGAAGACGATGTAGCCTTCCAGCAGCCCAGACCTTAATCTAATGGACTATTTTGTCTGGGGCTATCTTGAAGGACGGGCTAATAGACGTGCTCACAACAAGAAGGCCTCCCTCATCACCTCCATCAAGAAGGAGATGGTGTCCATGGACAGGGAGATATTGAAAAGGGCCTGCGCCGCTTTCAGGGGCCGCATACAGAAAGTTATGGACGCTGTGGGAGATTATTTTAAATAATCCTATAGAAGACATCCTTACCTTTCAAATGCACTTTATTTGAAGTAAATATCTCTATTAATAACATAGTTATTGAATTATCATGAGAAAGAGTTTTCGCGCCAATTTCATCGGGGGACCTATATATATATATATATATATATATATATATATATATATATAGAGGAGATAGAGAGAGAGAGAGAGAGAGAGAGAGATTTGCTCATGTATTTATAAACTTTTAAATGAAACGGTTTTGTGTGGTTTTTCATAGAGCACTCCAGTATATCTCCCAGTTTCTTCCCTATATCTCGTTGAATATCACTAGTAGTTTTTTATTGCTTAACATACAACAAAGTATTACATTTAATTCGTCCTTTCTTTGCAGAAGTCAGTAAAAATATTAATTGAAAGTGTATGATTAAAGTAGTATTTGTTTGTTTTATTATAAACGAACAAACTTTTAGGATCATAATTTTCAACTAAAACTAGGAAAATAATTTAAACTAAAATTAGGAAGATAATTTTAGGGTACGATATTTATTTATGTTTTGTTTTTAATAACCTTTTTCTATTTTACATTAGGGTTTTATGTACACATTCAAGCTTAGAAAGATCTTACCAAAGTGTAAAAAACATTTTTTTGGTTCCTTAGAACAACAATTGATATATCTAGCTCATTTCTATAATTTACACAATGTGGCGGGACAGGTCCGAAGTTTTTGGATGCTTTTAAACAACAACTATTGTAGCTTTTTATCGCTTAACCATTTAATATATGCATATACGTCATTAGTCACATCTATCAACTACTCTAGTATAATTTTATTTTTGAATGAAATTTTGCCAGCATACAATGGGTATAAAAGGCTTCCATTATTGCACATATTATAAAATAAGAGGCCTTTTTTGGGTGCGTACTATCTTTGAATCATAAATGATACAACTATATTTTTTGAAAACAAATAGGCTATGATGCATCTTGGGAACTTGGAGAAATAATATTGTTTTACAATGTCTATTAAAGATTCTTCTTTCGAAAGAATAATAAGAAAACTCAGCAACTTTTGCACTTGAAATATATAGAAGATATTTAAAAATAATAAAAAAGGAATTGAATTTATTTATATTGAGGAATTTATTGCTCCATATATAGACATATTAAGCCATTATAATATTGTGTGTGATGTGTTTATAAATTTAATGGAACAAAAGAACTAGAGCTATCATTACATTTTTTAAAGGTACACCCTTAATTGTGCTTGCGAAATGTCCTGCTTATAGAAGGTATATAGTCCCATGGTAATGAATGGAAAGGAATAAATTCTGTAGGATGAAGAACATACTTTTGATAAAAAAATTAATCTATATTAATCAAAATAAAAGTTTATGAGTTACAATTCTTTTTTTCTTTTAGAAATTGAAAAGTTCTTAGATTTAATATCTTATATATTTTAAATTTTATAAGTTTAAAAATTAATAGATTTTAAATTTAATATATTTAAGATTGAAAACATTTCACAATTACAAAAGACTTAAGATATAAAAGATTTCAGATATAAAAGATTGATTAAAGAAGATATAAAAGATTTAAGATATAAAAGATTTAATATATAAAAGATTAAGATACTCGCTATTTGGGCGCCTACGGCGCCCATATGCTCGATTTATGCTCAGATTTGATTTTTGAAGGTACCTTTGTCTTAGCCCAAGGAGTCCAAATCTGTGCTTAGATTTGAAATATCTTGATTGAAAGGGGGTCAAAAAATGGATCAAAACACAAACGGAGATAAAATGCTAGGTAGGTAGTAAAATCAGAAAAGGTGTATCCAACGACCTTTTTTTTCATTTCTGGTCCCATCACTTTGCAAATAGTTTTATTAGGTGCGCCTTGACCCAAGGATTCCATAAGTCAGTGGTTCCCAAACGTTTTCTGTTGGGCCCCCCCTTGGTACATAATAAGTTTTTGCGCCCCCCCCCCCCTCCCTAAAAAAGGACATAATACGCACATCTTGTTCTCAGAGTCCATTGCAGTTTCATTCGTTTTTCCTGCGCCCCCCCCCCCCTGCAATTGCTCTGCGCCCCCCTAGGGGGGCGCCCCCCACTTTGGGAACCACTACCATAGGTACCTTCAAAGTTCAAATCTGACCATAAATGGGGAGGAGATAGCGTGCGGACATACAGACGGACAGAGATTGGTTAATTATTATATAGATGAATGATTTACGATATAAAAGATTTAAGATATAAAAGACTTAAGATATAAAAGATTTGAAGATATAAAAGATTAAGATATAAAAGATTAAAATATAAAAGATTTAAGATATAAAAGATTAACGTATAAAGATAAGATATAAAATTTAAACATGATAAAAGATTTAAAGATATAAAAGATTTAACATATAAGAGATTTCAAATATAAAAATTTAGCACTAAAAGATTTAAATAAATAATATTTAACATATATAAAAAATATTTTTTAAAATAAATCAGTTAAAGTAGGTAAGCATCCATTTTTGTTTTGTTGCTTTCGATGAATCGAAGGTGTCTATTTGGACAATGACATGTGGCTCCAACTTCTAGCCATTAGTTTTTTTTAAAATAAAAATACAATCAAAGTTAAGAAGCGAAATAATAAAAGCTTCTATTTGGTTGTCAAACTTTAAACCTTATAAGTTTATTATTTTATCAGGTCCGGAATACGTTCGTACATTATTTTAAAACATGAAAAATAGACAGCATGTAGCCAAGAAGGGCCTTCAACATTCACCAAGATGAAACATAATATATGTAAGAAAGATGCTTATTTCTCCGACCTTTAAAATAAACATTAAAGTAGTAGTCCAGAGAAAAACTAGGAGAAGTTTATTCACAATTTTGCATTCTTAAGAATTGTTTCTTTATCATTAAATATTTTAGGTATCTACTTCTTCCTATTTGTTGCTGTTGCATCTCATATTTTATTTATATTTTTCTAAAACTACATGCAAAACTACTTCTGTTTTGTATCGATTTATACAAAATGTATAATCCTTTATTAATGGATTGTATCACTAATATATCTTTAACAAAATACCGATTCTAGAAGTTTAGAGCAGTTACAAAATATACCGTTTCATTAGTTTAATGATATTCCTTAATAAAAATACAGTAGAAAACACGAGAAATATTTTTTTCCGGAAACGGGGAAGTCCAGAGGACCTTGAGAAATTCGCCATTATAAAGGGAACTCTTACTCTTCATGGCTTGGCCAAGATGGCTCTTTCAAGGATGGTAGATTCTTGTATCCCCTGCAATGATCTGCGCTCAAATATCATGTGCTGAAACCCTGGTAAATTGAATGGCCAGGATCGTTTGGGTTTGAGGGAGAGTAAAGATATCTGTCGTGAATTTCTCAGGCTTCTTGACCTTCCAGGTTCATGGGAAAAGCGGATAAAAAGATTCCCTAGCAGAAATAATTGATGGAAACCATTTCACAGTGCAATTATTGATATCGGCCAATATTATTCGATTTTATCGCCCATGTAAAGATTGTGGTACTATTTATAACTCGATATTACACGCTTTCGTTGAGTGTCGTTCAGTTAATATTTAAAACGCTTTGTTAAACTTAATGTGAGAGGTCTGGACAAAGAAGAAGCGGATACATACTTGAAGGCGTTCCGTTCTATTTGGAATCCGTGGCGGCGAAATACTGTCCTCTCGAACCAAGGCGATAAATAATGTACTCTGGGTGCACAATTGCTGGTTGCAAAAAGGGTTGCGGATTATCAGCATCTTCAGCCTTCAAATTTGAAGGCAATAGTCTTGGCAGCTGCGGCGAAGATATGGTTTCCTGACACTTAGGATCCCATCTACAAAGGATGATTCTTGGACTTATGGAGCCAAGAAATCCGATATTTCCCTTCCCGTTCTCCCCTCTACAATGACATTATCAAAAGACTTTTAAAATATTCAAGGATTTACATATTCATGCTTAGTACGTTTATTGGAATTTTATACATGTTTATCAGTTTAATTAATAGTTTTTTTTTAAAAAATCGTGTGTGTGACATCGAGTATATTTGGTCCATAGGGCCCATATTATTACATCTTGTAACTAGTCTAAAATAATAATATAAAAAAACATAAAAATATGTTTAAAAGAAAAAACTAAGAACAAATAAA
>CP045910.1:3035264-3046395 GCA_013387185.1 Caligus rogercresseyi
TCTAAGTTCATGTAACCTCAAAACATACGCTACAATATGTAAAGGTTTGTGGTTACAGGAGCTATTCTTCTTAAATATCAGGTGTTTAAAAAGAAAAAACCATGCATGACTAAGGAATTAATAATTCATTTGCTCTCGTAACTTAGCCAATCCTTTACCACACAATATAGTGTCTATATTAGTATGTACAATATGTAAGCTACGTATTTTAGTGTCTTAGAAAGCATCATAGAGAGATTCACTACACTCACTAGTTTTTGTTATGAATGCAGGGCCGTTTAAGTTCAAAGGAGGTTTGAAAGTAGGTATGAAAAAGCTGTATAAAGATTATCTAATTTGCATTGAGTGGAAATAGCAAAATTTATGTAAGATGTGGTGATTTTAAACTTGCCAAACCATGCGGATTTTATTAATTAAGCTCCTCTTCCAAACGGAACGGATAAAAATACCAGATAAACTTCCTTACCTTCTTAAGAAACCTTCTCTTATTCTTTACAGAGAAATCATATTCTTACCGTCCATGAACTTCGTACCCAAGAAGGACTTTTTCGTCATGTTGAGGAAAGCGTTCCAACTACACTCTAAGCGCACATTAATCAAGCAAATCTTGATTAGCTATTAGTGGAGGGAATCTGAAGTCGTTTTGATGATTGATTTAAAAAATATATTTTTTACAAGAATCCAAGTATTAAAACTAGAGGACTCAGAGAGTGCAAACCTCCGCCGATCCTCACCAAAAAGAATCTCTTGGTCTTTTTGTCATTTGCCAATAGATGTCGCTGTGCTGCGCTCTCCTCTTTGAGAGCACAGCACAGCGACATCTATTGCAGAGTAAGCTAACTTGAAATATTTATTAGTATTTAGATCATTTTGCATCTTAAAGAAGCACTCACAGATGCCAAATTTAATCACTTGTTCCTTTTGGCATTTCCAACAACTCCACAAAGTTTCATCCGAATCTGTTCCGCAATTTTTGAGTTATCCTGCTGACAACAAACAAACAAACCAACCAACGCCAGTGTAAACAATACCTCCTTCGGCGGAGGATATATATATTGTATAAAAATTGTCCTGTAAATGAGCAGCGTAAATATTTCCTTCATCATCTGAGAATATTTTTTAACATTAAAATATTGGTGAGTTAAAATAGCTACTCCTCTTGATGGATAACCAACATCATTACCTCCGCCGAAGGAGGTATTGTTTTCACTGGCGTTGGTTTGTTGGTTGATTGGTTTGTTTGTTTGTTTGTCAGCAGGATAACTCAAAAAGTGCGGAACGGATTCGGATGAAACTTTGTGGAGTTGTTGGAAATGCCAAAAGAAACAAGTGATTAAATATTTCAAGTTTGCTTACTCTGCCAATAGATGTCGCTGTGCTGTGTTCTCCTCTTTGATGGCGTCAGTTTCTTTTCTTTCCATGTACCTCTAGAGTGTAAACAATAAAGGAGCAGTATGTAAAGTTAAAGGGACAGTGCGTAGAGGGTTGGAAATGATAAAAAGACCAAGTGATTCATTTGGTGGGGATCGGCGGAGGTTTGCACTCTTTGAGTCCTCTAGTTTACTTTTGTGTGTTTACGTAACAACTCTGAATGATTGAGACAAAATGACCAATCTTCAACTATCTTGATCCAATTATCCGATATTGAAACTACATCCGGGTGGTCGAGCACGTTCCTGTATTTTATCAGCTTACCCTTTTTCTTGCTAGAGGAAATCCTTTGGCATTCATATGTAAAATGTTAAAATTCATTACCTACGAAGAGGTTTCCTTGTTTTTTTTACTGTCTCTTGCCTTTTCTTCGTCCGATGATAATCTGTCTTTTCGTTCGTGCCTCTTTTTGCGTGTAGTGGGCTTTGGACGAGTCATTCCTTCTTCAGGATCCATATCTTCGCTGACCTTCGTTGTAACCTCCTTGTTTTGGGGCTCCTGGGTTTTCAAATCCTCTTTTCTTTGTATGTTTTTATGTCAGTACTTTTTTTCACTTCCTCGGGCACTTTCAGGGAAGGTTCGGGATTTTTTGGTAAAGTGTCGGGCTCTATCGGTGGTTTCCTGTTCTATAGCTTTTTTCCTTGTGTCTCTTCTATATTTAAAGTTATAGGTATTTTATCTAAATTTTCGTATGTCCTGATCATTCTCCTTGCCCACCATCTCCATATATTCAGAGGGAGATTTTCTTTTGTTTATACACTCCTTTGCAAAATGGCCAAAGCTGTAGCAATTGGAGCATTGCATTGTTTTTTCCTGGAAAATTAAGAAGCCAGATCGTTTGACCAATAGGCAGATAGCAGGGAACGCTTCTTGGACAACCAAATACCTTTACGATGACGTGAGAGGCATGTGATATATCTCGATTTTTAATATCTTCAGGCAAATCCTTCACAATTTCCGAGTTGTACAATGCAAATTTGTTTTCAGCTTTTTTACTAAGTCCATCATATGATTCCACTTTTGCGAATAGTCCAACGCAATTTTTGCCACTTCAGGGGCAATTAAACCCTTGACTTCTGGTATTTGAATTTCGAAGGGTATTGGGGCATCCATTCATAAGTTCTTTTGATTCAATTTTAGCTTTATATGTGTTTCCATCTATATCTGAGAGTTTGGCAAGTAATTAATACTTTTACTTTTACAAGTAACTGCTACTTTTCATTCTCCTTATCAAAGTGAAAAGTGGACGATGAGGAATCCCCAAGCACATAGATTCCAAATGTTCCGGCTCCAATCCTAAGACATCCGTCCATAGCTATACTGCATTATTGTAGGTCATATCTTATACATGACCCTATGATCGTATTCAACATTGGATACGTATAACGGTATGTAAAATCATCCCCATTCGTTGTTTATCTCATCTTCTTCGCATGGCTTCCGATTTTTGTTGTGAAGGGATTCCACTTTTGGAGTCCCTTTTCCACTACGGTGTTGTAATCTTTTTTCTTTCTCTCTTCGGATGTGACGTAATTCTCATCTTCAGGTCGTTGAATCCATATTTCTTCTTCTTCGGCTCTTCTTGAGTAGTCATCCTTCTTTCGGGGGACGCAAGGGGTATCTGATATCTCGATTGTGTCTAAATCCTTTTCAGCATTCTGGATGGGAGTTTTTTACGAACTAAAAGGTCATTAATCGTCATTAGCCATTGTGGAGGCTTTAATGATGATTCCAAGAACTTTTTGGGCTTCGGCGGCTTCTCCAGGGGATCTTCCGGATCAGGGTTTCCTCCTGTCCATAGTGACAGGATTATTGATTAGTTGCAGCTTCTATTAATCACTAATTAAAGGCTATTTTAGTTCAGCCATAAAAACAAAAATCAACAAAAAATGTCGGGCGAAAAAAATAATTATGGCCATGACGAATTTGCCGGTAGCTTACAACCCCACTAAAACACTCTCAGAGCTCTCAAAACTATTCACTGAAAATTTCACCAATATATATTGAATCGTTCGGGAGATACTAGGAAACGAAGGAACGAACGGAGTTCTTTTATTATTATTGTTTGTACGTTGTTTTTGTCAGAATAAAAATAAAGTTTTTTTTTGGTATGTAATTTTATAATTATAAAAATTTGTTATATACATCATATTTTTGACTGCTACAATCTAAAAAGAAAAATCTCTTATCTTTTAGCTTTTATTTACTTGCCTAAGATACCAAAAAAATATGTATCAGAGAAGATCAAAAATATGAAACTTAGGGGATTAGAAGAAGAAAACATAGTAAAGTCTAAGAGATAATCTGACGACATGCTACTAAGCTCATTGGATCAAATATTGACTAGAGCTGTCTTTGGAGTTAGAAAAAGAAAGAAAGAAAGGACTTTTAAAAGGTTCTTAGAATTATACTTCCTAATTTCTTCCTTTTTCTATTACTTAAGGCTGGATATTTAGACATCCTAAAAAGAAGTCATTTCATAGAGTGCCAAAGTCACGAATGATAGCACGGAATATTGAGGTATTTGTTTGCCGTTTGCCATTCATTGGGGACAGACAGCGTTAGATATATATCTTAAGTGAAAGTGAGACTTCATATGTTGTGATGGAGAATATAGAGTGCTGGATTCACGTATGGTAGCGTATTATTTTCTTATTAATAGTAGTTCCTTAAAAAGTCGTCATCGCGTCTTCATTGCCACTTTTACCTTTTGGTATTCCAGAAGGCTGGGTATTTGAATATCTTAAAAAGAAGTTATATTTTAAGTTATTTCATAGAGGACATAGAGTGCCGAAGATATGTTTGGTAGCACTGAATTTCAGAGTTTTTGTTTGGTCTCCATTGATGGGGGAAAACACCAAAAGAAATCAACTTAAAAAAGAGTGCGAACTTAATATCTTTATCAAGAAAAGTTGAGAGTGATGTGCCATCTTTAGGCATAATTAAAATTAGATTAGCGCGAGGTTGCATTAAAACAGTTGTTATTTTCCACGAACTTAATTGGGGAAAAAGCAAGGGACAGAGATAACTTATTTGTAAGTAATCATTTGGACAATGAATTTTCCAGTAAGCACCAAAAAACCACGTCTTACCATTACAAAATAATCCACTGAAAATTTGGTCAAAATCCAACTTGGCAATTTAAAAAAATCGACAAAAACGTTTTTGCGAATAAAATAAATATGGTCATGACGAATTTTCCGGTAGTTTACAACCCCACTAAAACATTCCCAGAGCTCTCGAAACTATTTACTGAAAATTTCGCCAAGATCTAATGAATGTTAAGGAGATACTCGGAAACGAACGAACGAATAGATTTCTATATATATATATATATACAAACAAACGCACAAAAAATATGTCGACTCGTGAGCATTAAAAATGGCAATCCATAATCACTGTGACATGAAGATATAAGGTAAGAAATATGCACGATCAGAGATCCACTCAATTAAACTGTGATCAAAAGAAACGTTATACAATAGAGTTATTCTTGATTCAATTCAATTACCATTTTATCATACAACCAAAACAAATTATGTTTGGGCAAATGAAGGACAACAAATGACAAATTTTATTGATTAATTATTCAAATAAGCGCCCCCCCCCCCTTGTCCCTGTTATTGATAAATGAAACATAATATATTTCCCAAGTAAACTAAAATAATTGCAGTAGATTAGAAACTAACAAGAACCCTTCATTTTATGCCTATTTAGTTTGAAAGAATTGCACCTGCTAGGATACGAATAAGCATATTAGCATGTAAATAAGTAACTCGAACTTACGATAAAATGAACTAAATATTATTCCCCTCTCGTGAGGAGGCAAATCACGCTTCTTCCACTGAGCGAAAGCAATCCCTTAAATATTTATTTCGTCATAGTTAAGTGTTTGTCATGATCTTGCTTCAGACGAACATATAATAAATTTGGAAGGGTAATGAGAAAAATATAATATAGGTAAAAAAAGTAGAATCCTTACTTTAGCATATGGTATTTGTCTTAATTAGAGCCCTTTAGCCACATTCGCATGTTCATAAATAGAGTGTACTGTTATTTTTTTCACGTTACTTTAATGAAGCTCATTCATCAATGCCATTGAAAATGGGATAAATGTATTATATTAACAAGAAAAATGAGTATATACATAACTAATAAGTAATAATATGATAATAATGACAGGTGTCCTGTATTTGAAACTATTAAATATACGTTCTCTGTTATAATGATGGCATATACAGGGTGATTCACTTAAATTGAGACTCACATATTACAAACTACAATCTTTGTATTAAATTTTACATAAATAATTTTAAACAAAAATGATAGCACAATGTGTAATTTACAAAATGTATTTCAATAAATTTTCACATATCCTCCTTGGACTTCACTACAGCTTTGAACCTCCTCATGGTGGAGGCAACACAGGCAGGAATCTCTTCCTCAGACAAAATTTTCACGGTCCAGGCCACCCACAACAGTCAGCTGACCGGGTTTTATCTTGAAAAAAGGAAGACATCCCCGTGCAGCTGAGGACTCTCTTCAGAAGGCAAAAGCCACCCTCAGTCATGGTCTGAGCTGAGAAGAGATTCCTGCCTGTGTTGCCTCCACCGTGAGGAGGTTCAAAGCTGTAGTGAAGGCCAAAGAAGGATATGTGAAAATTTATGAAATACATTTTGTAAATTACACATTGTGCTATCATTTTTGTTTAAAATTATTTTGTAAAATTTAATACAAAGATTGTATGTAGTTTGTAATATGTGAGTCTCAATTTAAGTGAATCAGCCTGTATATATATAAGGCAATACAACAAGATGTATAAATCAGAAAGGTTTTAATTTTGTTTCATGTATATATATATTCGGATGACTCATATTTCACGTTTTTCAGATTTGAGAGTCGAGCTCCCCTAGGATTTTTTTCGTGAATAGAGATCATCTTGTGAAAGTTTGTATGAAATCGAACAATGGAAGTGTTTCCTCAACGAACCGAAAAGTTATGTAGTATTTTTTTTCGCCATTCGATCGCCTCTAGTGTCCTTAATTTCATTGCTATTTTCAAACATTTGCCGCCAAAATTAAGGTATACTCGCAAGAATTCCAACTCAGTTTTAATTTTTTTTGTAAATCCCAAATCAAAACGAGAAAATACAGTTTCAAAATGATCATTTTTGGGGTATTTTCCATTAAAATGACTATTTCAAAACTTAACTTTCTCGTTGAATTTTGGATGTACTTAAAAAATAAAACTGATATGGGATTCTAGCAATCATACCTACATTTTGCAGTAGATTGTTTGAAAATAGCATTCAAATTAAGGACATTAGGATTGATCGAATGGCGAAATATATAGATAGATAGATACATAGATAGACGGATAATAGGTTTTGTAACTTAAATTTTAGATGTTGTTAAAGAAATATATTCAATTCAACTTCAATTACCCTAATAAGACTCAATATATTTGGGCCTAACATATATTTTTTTGCATTTTTTTAAAGAGTAATAAATATATTTTGTTGTACTTTCTTAAATAACTCAACTGGTTTATGTTTTCCTGATACTTTTTCATCTTCCTAAAAGTAATTGATTAGCCTAAAACAATTTAAAATGCATTTCGTAATTGTGTAGGAATAAATAAAAGAAACCGAAGGAGAAATATTTTATTTATTTAAGCACATAAATAATTAACTTAGTGGATTCAAAGTGGCAGAAACTCACATGTAATACAAATAATTACAAATAATAAAAGTCAAATTAGAAGATAAAAATGATATTTTATATACATATATATACACAAGTAATTATATTCCACAGGGAGGTTATGAAGTAAAACTTTTTTTCTGCAAGTAATTGTTTAAATATACTTTTAAGGAGGAAAGTCAACTATTCTATATAAGTACAATTTTTATATTTGATAAAAACATGGAGTTGTGATTAGATGCCTTAGGCAAATAACGTAAAGTCTTCAAAGGAACAGCGCCATTTCAGGACTTCTATGACACTCAGATATAAAATGGCACAATCGCCATCTTTTCTTATAAATTTCTTCTTATAAATTGCTACAAATACAATGAATACCAAAACAATGGGCCTTTAGAAGTTATTATATTTTCAACACTCTTTAGCATATATATATATATTGAAGTTATTATGTTTTCAACACTCTTTTAGTATATATATATACATATATATATATTATATATAGATATATTATATATATATATATATATATATAATATATATATATATATATATATATATATATATATATATATATATATATATGTATATATATACGTACTCTCCCCCAAAAATTGATCTTTTGATATGAGAATATAGGATTACCATTTGGTAATTGTTAGTGTTACCTGGTAGAAAGAAAAAAAAGAAGGGAGAGAAGTGAGGCAAAATACTCTCTTCCTTCTCTTTCTATCCAGGTAACACTAACAGCCGTTACCAATGGTAATCGTATATTCTCATATCAAAAGATCAATTTTTGGGGGAGTACGTATTTGCTTATATCTCTAAAGTATAGCGATTTTTAGAACACCAAACATATCAAATGAAAGCTTGGTTAACCAGCTTTAATATTTTGGTATACTAAATCATGTCAATTTAATAAGTAGAGAGTTATATGTACATTAAAAAAGCCTATCTCGCGTACAAAATGACGCATATAATGGATTATAAATGCGTCAGAGACAAAGTAAAATTTGAGAGGATACCTTGACGCAAATCTAAGAAACAATTTTTTTTTCATAATCGATTTCTTATAGGTCAATACAGGCTCTGAATCATATGATGTAAACTCAGATTGTACTGAATTCTGAATTGATAGAATGCAACCAAGGTCATTTTTGGATTTATCATCTAAAGTTTACTAAACTTAAAAGTACTATTTTACTCTGAAGCGAACAAGTCATCTTCTACAGGCGAGTGAAGTTAATTGATACAAAAAAGCTATGAAATAAGCTAACAATACACACTCTATTTTTTTTTCTGTGTTTTTACTGAAAACTTTGTTTTATTAAAAAACATCAAACATACGTCTGGTAGTAAATTAGATTTCCTTTAAATTAATAATTATTATTGAACGTCCCACCATTTTGAAGAAATTTGCGGAAAACTATTTTTACTAAATTTTTAAAACTTTGACCTCGTTGCGCGACCTCGAAATATTGACGATTTTTGTCAAACTTTGTATGTCATCTTCTTTTATCACCAAGAACAGAAATCCACAATGTTGCTAACATTTCAAACATTTGAAAAATAAGAACAACCCTAATATATATATATATTATAGATAGATAGATAGATAATAGAAACTCTTTAGAATGTTTTACACTTAAAGGAACATGATATGAAAGTTTAAAAATCAATAAATTATTATTATTATAAGCAATTTTTTTTATAAAATAATGTTTGACATGTAAAATATTTTCAATAAAGTATTTTATTTCCTCCTTACAACGATGCCTTGACCAGCGTAGAAAAATAGGTCATGTCTTTTCTATCAAGTTGTTATCCATTTAAAAAATACACAATTATGGAAGTTCATAGCATTAGCTTTTTTAAGTGGCCATCTTATATAATAATAATTCTTGTAATTAAATAAAACGATTTCAAATTTGCCGTCTTTAGTACTAACCAAGATTTTATTAATGTATTTAATTTAAGACTTTGTGGATTTATGATTCATTTGTTGTCGTTTACGAACGATGAACGACAAAGTTACTTATCGTTTCGTCGTTAGAAAAAAGTTTTTTCATTTCATGGGAAAAAATTCCTTTCTAAAAAACGTCTCCACATTTTTATATATTAATACTCACTCTGATACACAAACCTGATTAGAAGTAATTTTCTATGTAGGCAAATTGAATAATAATAACATCTTCTATATTTTAGTTATTTTTTTTGTTTTTCTAAGAAAGCTTCTTAAGCTTTTCTTATGGCAGGATGGGAATTAAGGAAAAACATATATTTTTAGCCTTAACATGTTATAATCTCATAGTTAGTTTACTACTACTACTATTTCATACAAATTCACGGTAGTTCCTTGCATTTTGTGTTTGTGAATTACCACATCTTTTTTAAGTGACAACAAAAGTAAACAAAGTCCATGTCATTTGAGACAATGATTATATCCTAAGGTAGATGTATTCCTACAATACCTTGGCAAATTTATAATAATAATAATATTCCTACTCTTTTAAACCATTCTATAAAAATATTTTGTAACAAACTTCATCTTTAGAACTTGACCACATAGTCAATTCTAATATAATAACAAACTTCACGTTTGTATAAAATGACCCATAAATAGTTATAAAGATAGCTAATATCGACTAAACTTTGGCCTTTCATAGCCTGATGATTATACATATTTGCTCCAATTGTCTGGAATTTAGATTACCGGGTCATGAATAAGTCTTGAGACCTTCCTTAAATGTGACAATAATGAGAACGTCATGGGTCAGGGTACAGTCGTACACGTTTGAATTTTATTTTTATTATAATGTATACATTGACACATATCATTTGTGAATTTCGCCACCTTTGGCCTCAATGACGGCCTCCACGCGGCGACGGAAGGCCTGGCACACGGTGATGATGTAGGACCTCTTCATCGCCTTCCACTTCTTCTCGACCGAGGTCTTCAGGTCCTCAACATTGCTGTGGCGAACGCGGCAAGCTTGGCTCTCAACATGCCACCAGAAGCTGAAGTCGAGCGGGTTCAGGTCGGGGCTCTGTGGTGGCCACATTGTCTTCGGCCAGAATTTCATGTTGGTCTCCATCCAGTCCTGCACGGCCTTGCACGTGTGGGCAGGAGCCCCATCTTGCTGGAACACGTATGATGACTTCCCCGACTTCTGGTTATCTTGGAGACCTATGGGAGTACCTTGGTCTTCAAAAGCTCCAAGTAGTCGGCGCCCGTGAGCCTGTACCGGTCGGGAACCAAATCGGCGGCATCTTGTCCCCTGTTGATGCCACGATCCCCAACATCATCACGGAGGCCGGATGTTTGGTCTTGGAGACGCTCCGGATGACATTGGAGACGTTTCCGAAGCAGATGACCCGGTCGTTCTGCTTGTTGTACACAGGATCCACCGTAAAGGTCTTCTCGTCAGAGAAGAAGACGACGCGATCACCGTTGTGCTTCAAGTCGGAGAGAATTCTCCGGCAACGATCCAAACGGAGGTCTCGATGACGTTGCGTCAACAGTGGCCGTTCGACCTTTCTCAGTGACCGCCCACCTGCTGCTTTGACAGCCTTGGACACGGTGGATGGGTCCACGGACTTCTTCTTGGCGAGCTCGGACATCTTCATGGGGGCATGGCCTCAAAGGCCGTCTTGACTTGATTGGGTCGAATTTTTACCGGTCTGCCGGAGCGGGGTTTGTTCTTGAGGTCGTCGCCGTCAGCCAAACGCTTCCTGACTCTGCAGACTGTGGCCTTGCTGACGTTGAGCTCCTTGATGATGTTACTAGTGGTGTGACCGGCGCGGACGAGTGTGGCAATCTCGACTCTTTTCGTTTCCATCTCGGCGAAGAAGTGACTGTTTTTGTTGATCAACATATCAAATGAAAGAGAGAACTAAGCTTTTGATTGGTGGGAGCAATTAAGCATGTTTTAAATCACTAAACCTCCCAAAACTATTTTCAAATTGGTCTCAAGACTTATTCATGACCCGGTATTATT
>CP045910.1:3046495-3074241 GCA_013387185.1 Caligus rogercresseyi
TTTTTTTTCTTGGCCGCAAGGGCTTTTATTTCACTATGTAGTATTTGGAAAAATTACAATAACAATATATAACGGTATGCATAAAATATCAAAAGGGGTAAGCCCGAATTGTATAACATTAAATAACAATAGTCATAAAAACAAAAAAAAAAAGACAGCAATGGTTTTTAATGAATATTTGAATTTCATATTATACATATATATATATATATATACTATATATATTATATATATATATATATTATATATATATATATATATATATACAGTTCACAATTGTTGGAGCACTTTGGAATACAGTGAAGCGATGGACATCATTTCAAGGAGGTTGGCATCTTTAATTGTTCTTTTTTTATAAATAACATAGTGAACTTTTGTTAAGACCGCATCACATCTTGGATTACGCGAGAAGGTGATGAAGTCCTCCTCTGATGGGTTTCATTGAAGTGACCCATGGTAATTTCTTGAACGGCCCGATATGTTTCAATTAAAGATGAACATTTCCACAGTAAATGATCTGTAGTTTCTATTTCCCTCTTGCAAAAGAAACAGTTACTACGGTCGTCTTTGAAAAATTTGCTGGCAACTTCCAGTGAACCAGTCAACTTTCTATATTTGAACCACTTTTCTGCCGATGTTAAAAATGGATTTTAACAGCTTTAATGCATTCGCTGATATTTCTTCTTATTCCTCTTCGTTTTAAATAAGATTCAAATGGAATTATAGTTGATATGTACGATGTATTTCTTAAAACCCTCGTGGCTATAGTAGAAACCTTATTCTAAAAGGTAAAAACGGTCGTGGGGTATTTAGTGGGCTACCGAAGACACTAGTAAAATATTTAAAAGCGAGCTTGTTTAAAATTTGTTCAGAATAAATAACGTCACTTGCGATAAAAGCGTTCACTGTTTTAGGGATGGAAGTATTTAAACAATTTAAAACTGGCATCTCCCATGCTAAAGACAGTTCAAACTTTTCGAGACAGGTTCTCGACCCTTCACAAAAAGCTTTCATTCTCTCTGAGAATTGGGAGATAATGTTTAAAACTTTCGACAATCCGTGACAAGGAAACTTTTCATAATCAATATCATTATTGCATAAAAATTGTTTCAAGCATATGGACCAATATTGGTTTTTGTCCCAAAGTTTACGGATCCAAAGACAGTTTTGGGACATCCACATTTTTTTAATATCATGAACGCCTAGTCCTCCAAGTTTTAACGGTGTATGTATTCTAAGACTGGAGATATTCTTTCTTCTGTTGAAGCCAAAAAAAGCTGTTTCCATTTTTGTAATATCCTCCAACGTTCTTTGGTGAAAGGGAGTAACACGGAACAAATGAATGATCCTAGGTACAATATAGGTGTTCCAGGCTTGGATCTTGTCCCATACGTTCAAATGGAGGGTGTTAAAAAATAAACTTGACGCCTTGACGTTGGCTAAATTTATTTAAGTTCATCTCAGTGCTATTTGGGCCAACCCAAGATCCAAGTATATTCATGTCTTTAGATGATTTCAAAGTTGGCCATGATTTAACTAAAATATCACCGTATGGGCTTATTAAGTCTGATTTTTCAATATTTACACTGAGTCCAGAACAATTTTTGTATCGTTCTAAAATTTTAAAAGTTGATTTAACTGATAAAAAGAGTTTGGAGTGGGCCACCCGATATGTCACCGTTAGATCGTCCGCGTAACATAAACATTTTAAAATATATTCAGGGGATTTAAAACCGTGAATTCCCGTATCAGATTGGATATTCTGAATCAGGTATCAATGCACAAGACAAACAAGATTCCCGCCACCGGATCTCCTTGGCGAACACCCCGCTTGTTAAAAAAATATGTACTTCGATTACCATATTCTATAAGAGTTCTGGTTTTACAAATTGAAGCGCTTACCATTCTTATAATTAGGTCACCGAACCTTTTTTATATAATGTTTCGATGATGAATTTATGCGATATGGAGTCAAAAGCTTTGGCAAAATCGATTGACATCAGGGAAGTGGTACTGTCGGTCGGAATAAAAGGTTTGTAGGGTAAAAGGAACAGAATCCATAAGCTTCTGTTCTAAAAATCCATGCTGGGTTCCATGTAAAACTTTTTTAAGACCTTTTTAATTCGATTAACTAAAATAAATGAAAATATTTTGTAAATCGAATTTTGCATTTGGACGGAATTGTTTTCATTTTCCTTTTCTATTTGGTTCTTTTGGGGTACTTTATTTTTAGAACCGTATCTTTCTCATATCCATTGGAGCAACCGAGTCATGACCCATCAAATCCTCGAGCAATGCATTGTTTAGTGCAGATTTTGATATATGCTGGCTGGTGTATCGAAGAAAAGAAAGAAATAGGGTAATACGGCTGAAGAAGAAATAGTCGAAGAAAAGTAAGAACCAGGCAGAAAGCACTCAATATAGAAAAGAAATAATGGCTAATGGAAAAATGGTCCAAAGGCATTGGGGATATTCATTTTACAACTTAATAGGTTCAAATACTATTCTAATGTAAATTAGTAAACTCGCATATTTGGCCACCTACGGCGCCCATATGTTCGCTCTTTAATTATAAACATCTATGCTTTGATTGAATTATTCGGATTTGGAGGATCATAAGTGAACTAACATTGTAACTAATAAATGAAAGTAGGATCTTTTTAACGAGATCGATAGAAAATGACCTTCCCCTCTCGTGAGCCGAATCTTATTTGAGCACACTTTCACTTTGTTAACATGTGTTAAAAAACTGTGCTTAGATTTGAAATATCTTGATAGGAAGGGGGTCAAAAAATGATCAAAACACACAACGGAGATAAAATGCTAGGTAGGTAGTGTGTAATCCGGTATATTCAGCACGAAGTAGCTGGTCTAAATAATATATATAATTAAAATAAAATAAAACAAAACAAAAATAAAAACACAAACTAATTAATAAACGTATATATAGATACATGAATATATATAAAGTTTAAACAAAAAACCACATCGTTTTTTGGGAAAACATGCCTTGAGATCGGAGTAATCTACAGCACCACTCCCTCGGCGAGAGCTATTGCAGCATCCCTGGCAGCTCTCCACGTCCTGGTCTGTCGCAACTGTGGACTTTTATTCCAGGCAGTTATTGCAGCACATACCAGGGTATTTGCCTGCCAGAGGAGGGGGTTGGGGACGATTCCGGCTGCGTCGGATCTGGTCTCCTTTTCCATTTTTTGTCTCGAAGAGCATGAGGCCAAGTGGGTTTCTCCTTCCTTCTTCGCCGTCCCTACTCCAAACGCCTTCCACGCCTCCATGGCTACCGACCGCACGGCCATGGTGTTGATAGATGGAAGCCCTGCCGACTTCAGGAGGTCCCGGACGGTAAGTGCTCTCTCCTGAGCCTGCCAGTGAGAGTCCTGGTAACATCATTTATAGCAATCTGGCAGCTGCAAGTGGTCCTGTGGGGTTACTGTCTCCAAACCGTACGGGTGTGACCGCTGAGACGCATAAGCCGACCTTCCCAAGAACAATGCCCTTGGCAAGTTGGTGGAGGTAAGGACCCCTTAGGATGTGCTTCGCCAACCTTACAACCATGTTGGCCCTGACCCCGGCTGCCCTCGCCATGATGTCAACATTTAAGTTGAGTGAATGGGTGGAGTCAAACTTTGCCCCTAGCAACTCCAATTCACTGGAGGGGGAGACTGTGGAGGGGCCGACCTTTACCTCAACCCTCTTCCTTCTCTCTTTAGTAAAATCAGAAAAGGTGTATCCAATAACATTTTTTCCATTTCTGAACCATCACTTTGCAAATAGTTTTATTAGGTCCGCCTTGACCAAGGATTCCTAGGTACCTTCAAAGTTCAAATCCGACCATAAATGTGGGAGGAGATAGCGTGCGGACATGCAGACGGACAGAGATTGGTGAATTATTATATAGATAATAGCCAAAAATATTCTATTTCAAGTCATTATAGGTAAATGATTTCCTTGTGACCCTACGCACGGTGACCCTATGTCGTAATATTCCTAATACAGTATTCGTTCTAGAAAATATGTATTTAGAGACCTTTTATTGTATTTTTCAAGTATTTATAAAGTAAAGTAAACAGATAAAATGATGATTATACTGAATCAGACTATTGATGACTTGATAATCCTATATTCAGATATTACAGATAGAGGATATAAAATAATATTAGTTTTCTTAATCGTTAGGACCAATTAGAAAATATTTATTATAACACTAATGCCAGGGATTAATTACTTTTTTAAGAGTCCAATATAATTTTTAAATGACTTTGAAAAAAAATATATATTAAATGATATAGATATGTTCCATCCTTTTATACACAGGGATGGACTTTAGCTTGATGGTCAGCCGATCTCTCTCTCTCTCTCTTCAATGGAATCCCCTCATAGTTCAAAACCACGGGACCCTCCATATTCCTATTGTTCAAATCAGCTTAATAAAAAAAGTGTTAGCATGCACTAATTGCCGCTATTTTTATTAGATATTTTAATTATTTTATTGTCATTGGCATTTTTTTTTCTTCTCATCAACAAGTCTTTATTAAAACAAATTATACATACATATAATAAAAAGTAACTATATGTAATATATAAAAGGAAAATTGTGTTTCATAAAAACATGAAATAACATTAAAGCTTAAAATTAATTTCCTTTTTTCATACCAAACTTCAAATCGTATTATTCCTCTAAAAAACATACCATCTAATCTAAATCGTCTTTGAAGTCTTGAATTTCTTGTATTTTTTTAAAATAAACTGAGAGATTTAAATACTCAAATGCAGTAACAAATAATTATTTATTTACTCCTTATTTAGATTTAAAAAAATCAGTACCTTTATTCGATGGTGGAGTTTCCATGGAATAATTATACCTTTGAAATTTGTCAATCGAATCTAGAATACTCGGGTTTATTTTAAACCACAGGATATAAATATATACACTCAGAGAGTGCAAACCTCCGCCGTCACGGGGTCCTTATGAGCCTTCCGAGGCGGATTTTTCACGACTGGGGCGGCGTAGAGGGACGGGGGAGGGTTCCCCTCGACGTAAATTCCGAGAGGAAGACGCTTCCGGCACCCAATTTCACAGCACAGCGACATCTATTGGCAGAGTAGGCTAACTTGAAATATTTATTAGTATTTAGCTCATTTTGCATCTTAATTCTACTTTAGAGATGCCAAAATTTAATCACTTGTTTTCTTTTGGCATTTCCAACAACTCCACAAAGTTTCATCCAAATCCGTTCCGTACTTTTTGAGTTATCTTGCTGACAAACAAACCAACCACAAACCAACGCCAGTAAAAACAATACCTCCTTTGGCGGAGGTAATAAAGGATCTGGTTTTGGTCTGACATCATTAAGATATGTAAATTTTAACAAATTGATTATTTGCGGATTACGAAGTATTATTTTCTTATGAAAGAATATACAGAGGATAAAAATAAGCATGAGAGAACTCAATTCAAGAATACAACTGAAAAAATCAAGAGAGGAATGGTACATATTTAATATCCAAAGTGCTCTTATTATTGTATATTGGAGACTCCCTCCACAATATTCTCTGTGCAGCGGTCCAATCTCCCAAAATTGAGATAATATATTATTCGAGATGTCAGTTCCGAACAAAAGCGTCATATATACCCCAGAGAAGCCACTATAGTGCTCAACCTTTATAAAAAAATATTTTTGAATGCTTGTAGAAACGCATGACCTATACCTTATTATTATTATTATACAAAATGATTAAACAATGTTCGTATCTTGTATACAAAGGGATGGATTTTACCTTGATGGTGAGGCCGCTCTCCAGGGTGGTTTTTACTGGAATCCCCTCAGAGTTCAAAACCACGAGACCCTCCACATTCTTATTGCTCAAAATCCGCTTCAGAATCCCTTCCAGCCTATCCGATACCCGAATGGAGCTCCTACGAACCACAACCGGGCGGGCCTTATGTTTATCCTCGGGTTTCGACATACCTCCAGAGTGGATATCCAGCAATTAAAGAAGGAGCCAGAAATAGATATATATATAATAAGAAAACAACGACAACAAATAAGAATACTTGATTAACAGGAGGGGGCTGAACTAACTTATTAGAGTAGGAAAAGTTACTCGTCCTAAAGTTGTTTTTATGTTTTTATTTTGTACATTTTCCCTCCATTATTTTTTTCGCGCTCTTTTTTTTGTTTGTTATTTCCCCCCCCATGTTTTTTTTTATTTCCCTCCGTTGGTACAGAAAAAGTCTTCTTACTTTTTTATATACCTTGCAACCCTCTTGCTTGTGTACATACTTAAATAAACCTTTGGCTAAGTAAACATTCGTTATACTCTCTGTTTATGTTTGTTAGTTTTTTTTGTACTCTTTTTTTTTGTCTCAAGTATGAAAAATAGTCTTTCAAATTATGATTTATTACTTGTTTGCCTTCGTTTCTTATGTTTATTATATCATCACTAATCTTTGTGAAAAAATCCAACTAACTACATAGGTATATATTAGCGTTGTCCCGATCCCGTTTTTTTTTGCTCCCGATCCGATTCGTTCATTTGAATTCGAGTATCGGCCGATCCGATATTGCCTGATCCCATCGTTTTTTTTTGTTCCCGATACAATGTCATCATTTCTTATTATTTTATCCGATTTTAGCCTTAAGAATAAAGGGGGCTAAAACTCAATTAAAATGTCCCAAGTTTCTTTTAAATTAGTATCCAATCACTCCAAATTGGACATATTCATTTTTTGACTGCATCAAGTTATCAAAACAATAAAGGTTGGTACTTATAAAAAATATCTTCATGAATGTCTAGCTCTGGCGCCAAAAGAAAAGACCAGTAGTGTTGTACTGTTTTAAATATTTTTTCAGTGGAAAAATTCCTTTCTAAAAAAACGTCGTCCCTTTCAGAATGACGAACGACAACTTTAATCAACGACGAACGAACGAAAACACATTATTATATTTATAACTAAAAAGATATCGGACCCGGCCGATATCTTTTACAGATTCCGATTTTTGAAAATGACGTGATCGGGATATCTCTAGTAAATATACAAACAGGGGTTTTCAAGCCTCACGCTTTTGGCGACGGACACTCACGCCTTTCCACCTGATGAATGGGAGTCGTTATCAAATCCTCGCTGTCGTTGGTAAATATATCACTCCCAAATCATATCGAAACATGAGTGCCCTCTGTTGTAGAATAAGTGAAATATGGCTTATGACTAATATAGTGACTTATCTTAATGTCATCATCATCCATGTGGGTGGGTTTGGATCACATCGTCCATCACATAAATGTTTATTCATAAAATCAAGGAGCAGGAATGAAGTTCTTCCTTCAAATGGTTCTTTCTTGGGGAACATTTAGCCTTTGCTTTAGAGTGTATGAATCAATCAAGAGTTTGTTATTTCGGAAAGTAAAAAAGGTAGCTAAGAAAGTCTAACATCATCGTTTTTATTGCATATATTGTATTGAAATAGTGATCTCGATGCAGTGAGTTAAGTAGTTGGCAACATGTTTTTCATCACTTTCATCACTACCAATTGAAATACATGACTTTTTTTTAATTCTAGTCCTTAATTTTGTACAAAATCAGCAAGACAGTTTCCGAGATACATAGACAACTCGCCCAGATCTTTCCCGCAACCTGCCCTGACTTTTCCAAAGAGATGAGGAAATACTTTGTGGGTGGGAGTTTTACCCTATACAAGAGGACACAATTTTAAACGGGATACAAGAGCATTGTAGAAACGTCGACCAGATGAAGTCTCTGATCGAGCGGAGCTTCCGATAATGAATACTCCGATGATGAGGTTGCTCGTTTTCCTTTCCACACATCTCCGTTATATGGATCATCAAGATAATCTTGGCCCCATTTTCATCTATCATCATTCTTTCCGAGTCAAATTGAGACGCCTCATTTTCGCTTGTGGAGGTTCAACTGATAACCCAAGCAAGTCTTCATCAGACACTATATCTCATGACCACAGCCGACCGAATGACTTTGATAGTGTACTTAAGGAAAACGCTCGGGAAACGCTTCAACATCCTTAATCTGCAGTGGATTCACTAAAAGGTTTGTCTCGTGACGTGGGACAAGACTTTGAAATGGGAAATTTCTTAGCCACAGAGTCGTGGGATCGATCAACAGAGCCCTTAAAGCCCACATATAAACCTCTTTAATCGAATGCTGTTACGAGAGGAGATGGCGTTATTGGAATCAATATGAGCCCATGTTGCTATCCATTGGATACAAACTGAACAATTTGATGAACTTGAAGTCCAAGGTGCTCTAAAAATATCTGCAGAGTCAATAAAAAGTTCCATAGGATGAAACGCCTAGACCAGGGGTCGGCAACCCAAAATGTTGAAAGAGCCATAACAGACCCAAAAAATAAAAAAGGGTGTCTGAAGCTGCAAAAAAAATTAATTCCTTAAATAACCTTCATACGGTGCACATTTGGTCCCCTATATTTTCCTATCCCATCTTTTCCCCATTTTCTAACGTTTTTGGAAAAGCTCCAGGGAACCACAAAAACAGCTCTAAAGAGCGCATGAGGCTCTAGAGCCGCGGGTTGCCGACTCTGGCCTAGCCCCACCGCATGTTCTGTGCAGGAGAAGATAGAGGAGAACATGAACTTCTGTTCCAAGACACTAATTGGTCCCATCAGAGTCCCAATCAAAACTTCCAGGGACTCTACAAAATCACATGGAGTCAAAGACCTATCTGTACCCCATACTAGTTTCAGCGACCTGAGGCCTCCGTGGAGAAACAGTGGTGGATCATTGAAGAAGGAGGGTGTGATCAAGGCGCGCTACGCCTTCCGCTGTGGATTAGAGGTCGTCGGAGGTCACATTCCCAAATTATGTGCTATCTTTTATCCGAGTTCAGTTTTAGTTCAATGCATTGCTTACATTACACACAAAAAAAAAAGTAGAATAAAGAAACGGGGGCCCCCAAGACTGAACATCTCCTTCAATAACCTTGCTGTCTTCGACACCCGCGGAGGCGGCTCCTCGGAGAACGGCGAGGGAGGGAATCAGAGGGATTGGACTCCGCTGGGTAAGCTGAGTCTCCATCGACACATCCCGCCATCAGGCCCGCCCACCGAGTGACGTAGGCCCGCCCACCCACTGAGTGACGTGGACCGATTTTTTAATGAATGTGCCAACTGTGCCCCCATAACAAACTGTAAGGCCCCCCAACACGTGGACCTGCTGCTGGGCTGGTCAGGCCCATCTGGAGCTCCACGTCACTAAAAGAGGTTGACGGATGCTTTCTTTGCCCCCTGACGGGCCCTTCGCAAAGGAATGTTTGAAGACAAACTCCTGGACGCGATACATAATAAATATGTTATTATAGGGAAAAGAGTGACGTTGAATGTATTGTACACAAATGAATAAAAATTGATTCAAACAGTTTTAATGAAATAAATGAAAAAAGTAACGTTTGCTACACCTATCAAGTTAATAATTTATTTGTTGACTGTTGTTTTTTCTTTAAACAATTTGAAAAATTCGTTAAATATATTTAAAACATTATGTTCTACAGGAACGTACAAATAAATTTCTTATTAAGAATAAATATATGATAGTAAGATAAATCATTACTAACAATCATTAGTTCCCTTCTATTTTATAAATAAAAGTTGCTAAGAGCGTAATTCTTGCACTCAACCTACTCTTAATAAATGAAAGTTATTTTTTCGTTTTATCCATTTTTTTAAACACAACGACTTATGAACATTCGAAATTTAAAGCAAGCAAGAATATTTTTTAACGCAAATGCTTACGTTCATTGCCATTCAACCAATGGTTAGACAAATATATTTTTAGTCATAGAAAGAAAAACACCCCTCAATAATGTTGTGAAAGTGTTTTCAAAACAACAAATATAAATATAATATGAGGAGGATGGGACCATAGATATATCAAGACATAGAGAGCTATTAGATTCCTTAGAGAAATACGTCATATTGCCCAATAAAACAAATGTTTCTATCTCTAAGATCAACTTACGAATTACAATTACTCTGTTATTTTGGGCAATGGCGACAGCTGAACGACGATGTTTCTCTGCTCTTTATCTTTATATCTCTATGTTTCAAACCTATAAAGACATTGAGAGCCTATTGGATTCTTCAAAGAAATACGTCATATTGCCCAATAGAAATAAAACAACAATCCTCCCTGAATAATAACCATCGAGATAAAAAGATATGATGAGCGTAGGATGACGTAGGGCAAATTACTCTGTTTATTTGGCACAGGTGACAGCTGAATGACGATGTTTCTCTACTATTGAAGGGAGTAAACTCTCTTATATCTTTATGTTTCAAACCCTTATAGATATAAAGACAAGGAGAGCTTATTGGATTCTTCAAAGAAATACGCCATATTGCCCAATAGTAACAAATCTTTCATGATCAACTACCGATGACGTAGGTCAAATTACTTTGTTTAGTTTGGGCAATGGCGACAGCTGAACGATGATGTCTCTCACCTATTGAAAGGAATAAGCTCTCTATATCTTTATATCTCTATGGATGGGATACGTAGACTACAGCCCAACAATGAGAGTCCAAATCCTTCATATTCATTATTCCCGAGTCCCATTCCAAGTCCTCAACTAAACTGATCAAATCTGATTCAGAGACATTGAGTCATGCGAGTCCGGATCCAAGTCCTTTAAAGTTGGACGAGACCGGATCCAACTCCATTAAAACTGGACGAATCCGGATTCAAGTCCTTTAAAACTGGAAGAGTCCGGATCTATATCCTTTAAATTGGACGATTCGGATCCAATTCCTTTAAAAACTGGACGAGTCGGATTCAAGTCTTCTAAAGCAAGACGAGTCCGGATCCAGGCCCTTTAAAACAGGAAGAGTCCGGATCTATATCCTTTAAAATTGGACGATTCCGGATCCAATTCCTTTAAAACTGGACGACTCCGGATTCAAGTCTTCTAAAGCAAGACGAGTCCGGATCCAGGCCCTTTAAAACAGGAAGAGTCCGGATCTATATCCTTTAAAATTGGAGGATTCTGGATCCAATTCCTTTAAAACTGGACGAGTCCGGATTCAAGTCTTCTAAAGCAAGACGAGTCCGGGCCCTTTAAAACAGGAAGAGTCCGGATCTATATCCTTTAAAATTGGACGAATACAGATCCAGCCCTTTAAAACTGAACGAGTCCGGATCTAAGTCCTTTCAAACTGGACGAGTCCGTAGCCATGGACATATAGGATACGGCACCTATATCTTGGGGCCATGAGCACATTCTTCCACTCATCACAAAGACCTAGTTTCTTGTTCTTCGAAAAAGATGAAGCAAAGATAACGTTAGATAATTCATGACGTAGCATCCCTATCTGCAGCCCAAAACACAACAATTGCCTGGCAATATTGAGATATATGTATTGATATTCTCTATTGCAAATATTTTCTTAGTTGAAGTACATATATTTATATATTAGATCGTGTTAGGATAAATAATAATATATCATTTGGGTATTATATATTAAAATGTTTGCGTCAAGCACATATATATAAATATAACAACGTTTACAAGGATTGCATGAAGAAGTTTCAATAAGAATATTTTGCATGTTTGAAAACCCACGTCATCAATATAGATTTTATCATTTATTTCTTCGCTGAGATGATTTACTTTCTTATTATGGGTGCACTCGAGTCTCTCACTTCACAGACATATATGTCATATTTTTTTATAATTTTACAACGACAATTTCTAAAGCATAAGTTAAATTGACTCCTTTTCAAAGTACATCTTTAAACTATGCATCTTAGTATTACGTTTATTAAAGCCAAGTATATCATGAATAAGCCGAAGTATATAAAATATGTACATATTAATAAGTATCTTTAATTTTTTTTTTTAACGAAATATAATTTGTGTTATTATTCAGATATAACTGCAAATTAAATTATTAGTTACATATATCATAGCTAATATTCTGCTACAAATTGTCACTCACTCGAAGCTGCTGAGGAGTGAAAATCAAGGAAAGAAATTCATCCTTTAAAAAAATAATTGTCTCTTCTTCATGGTCCAGCAACAGCAATGTCTTCATTGTCGAATTCGACTCTTCCACCTATAAATATTAATTCAGTTAAGTAACTCATGCTCACAGGGTATTTCTTACACATATTTCGATAAATGGACCATCTATCCGACTATCGGACGTATAAGGAGACGGATAACACTGATACCAAAATGAAAAAATAATGTTTTTAAGAACAACCTTTTTTTTTTATTCCTATCTATCTGTAAGGTCCGCTTTTTAACTCAACTTTAATCGTAAATCTTATCTGTCATCAGAATTTCCTAGAATCATTTTTAGTAGTCGTAGATGCTTTTGGAGACAACTACATACATCGTGGCTCGGAATAAATCACAATATTTTTCATTTTTTTATTGTTTTTTTTTTTAAAGGAACATTTAAAAATAATGACCTCAAGAAAACCCCTGGTGATATTTCTTCTTTTAATGAAAAAAAATCGTCATTCTTCATTAACTATCAATAATAGTAATGGAAATTTTTATGGAAAAAGAGGTCGTCGCTATGGCTGACAATTTGTAAAATAATAATATGCAGAATGGAAAGAAAACGTCTGATGGATTGGAACAAGCAATTTAGATGGGAGATCTTCATCATTGTCATCGAAGATAAGAGAAGACAATTCCTTCAGGGTTGAGGGATTAAAACATATCAATATATATATGTATATATGGCTATTTTATTATGGCTTCAAAGAGTATGAATTGGCGGTTGGCAAGTCCAAGATTTGGGCTTAATCAAGGAGCCTTTTATTCAAGGTTCCCAATTGACGTAAGGATCGGCTAGAAGAGTTAAAAAAGATTGCATTCCTTTCAAGATGAATCTTGCCGGAGGGAAGAATAGTAAATGCCACCCTGAGGCTAAAGGGTATGGACAAAATTCAATCAAATTGAGAGAGCAAAGTGATTGTTACCATGAAAAAATATATATTTAAGAGGATTGACGAGCATAGTGCTGTAGAGTGGCTCAAACAATTTGGATGTGTGACGGCGCATTATCCCAAGAAAACCCCTTTTGATGAGGCAGCTGAGAAAAAGAGTACACAGATATTTGGAGAGACGGGAATTATATTGTAGAGATGGTTGACAAACCATCAACAATATCTCAAGTTATGCCGTTCAGGGTTGTCTCATCAAATAAAATTGAAAGGGCTTCAATGTCTGAATTGCTTTGGAGTTCGGCATCTTAAGCAAGTTTGTAACAATAAAAATATTCTCTGGACTGACACCCCTCTCTTTTTAGCCTCTTCAACGGTAAACATATAACAAATTAAAAAAAAACCTTTTTTTTACAAATCTTGCTGGACCAGAGGAACTGGAATGGAAAAGCATTGTATAAGGAATTTATTTCTATTCACGACCTTAAACGCGGGCCCGTGTTTATCTGTGGAATAATTTTATACCCATTAAAAAGAGCAAACTACGAATCATCTTCTTCCCATACCATGGCATTTGAAGATGTATTTTGCAACAAATACATTAAAGGAAGCAAATGACATTTGTGATACATATTTAAGAGAGCTGAAACTTCCTGTCTCTTGGAGGAAGGGAATATTTTCTTTCATCGCCAAAATTAAGTATGAGAGAAAATTCATCGCTCAACTCCAGATTTCGGCGAGATGCTTGTTTTTTTAACACACCTTGTAAAGACTGTGGACAAATGCTTAATACACTTGCTAATGCTTTTGCAATTGCCCGATACTTCACTTCGTAAGAGAGTTTGTAATAATAAACGTGAAAGGATAACGGTAAAATAATCACGACAGTACTTTTGTGACTTCCAGTAATCCACAAAGGGCATCATCTCGAACTCTGGACATAATTCTGTCCAGCATTCCTAGTTATCAGGCGAAAAAGATGTCTGACAATGACATTATCAAAAACGAAGACATCAAGGCTATTATAATTTCTACGGCAGCACGATACAACGCTTTCTCAATTAGGATCCTGGTACCGACAACATTCCTTGGGAATATGGGAGATCTGGTGCGTTTTTACCCCTCCAGATCCAATGGGTATCTACAATTTCTTCAGCGAATTTTACAGACTTACAAATAATGTAACAAAACAATATGTGAACTCTTTTATTCTAAAAAATTATCATCATGTATTGTTAACTGAATAGTTTTTTCTTTAGTATACCCATTTGTTTTGCCAATATTTGTGGAAATTAGGGTTTTTATATATGTCCATTATGAAATAGTGAATGTAATTGTGACTTTAGATTAGAGATTTATTTCCAACTATAATGTTTATTTATATATTTTTTATATGAAATATCTCTATTTCAATAAAGTCGTTAAAAAAGTTCACAACATAACTTTTGTTCCGTTTAGGAGACAATTGTTAGATTTCGATCAAACTTTCACAATCTCTATAGTAAAATAAGAATTAGATACAGGCAGTAACTAAAAAGCGTTCCAAGTCCACGTTCTCATTCATGGAAGTATTCTTAATCAGTATAAAATAGCAGTTCGGTCTTTCATGTTCCCAAGGCTTCGGTCAAGACGAGAGCTATGGAATTATCTCTCTCCAGCTGTAAAAGCCTACTGGCCGAGCACTTAGCCTCGGGGATATCATCAGGGAAGAAGATCTGAGGAGGTTCTTAATATCTGAGGCAGTGCAGTATTCGGCCCTCAGCATCAAGATTCCATGGATGTCGGGAGAGCGGTGGAAGAATGCTGGAGAGGTGGTGAAGTTTCTTACCCATTCTGCTATGTGAATGCAACGAAGGATCTCAAAAAGCTTTTACGTTTTTACAGAAAATTATGATATTATTATTTTGACTATTTTATTTGTCCATTTTGTTGTATTTTTTTCGTGAGATGTTTTACCATTGTTTATTACCTCGCCGAAGGAGGTATGTTTTCACTGGCGTTGGTTTGTTGGTTGGTTTGTTTGTTTGTCAGCAGGATAACTCAAAAAGTGCGGAACGGATTCGGATGAAACTTTGTGGAGGTGTTGGAATGCCAAAAGAAACAAGTGATTAAATTTTGGCATCTCTGAGTGCTTCTTTAAGATGCAAAATGAGCTAAATACTATAAATATTTCAAGTTATCCTACTCTACCAATAGATGTCGCTGTGTGTGCTCTCAAAGAGGAGAGCACAGCACAGCGACATCTTTTGGCAAATGACAAAACGACCAAGTGATTCATTTGGTGGGGATCGGCGGAGGTTTGCACTCTCTGAGTCCTCTAGTTTTTATTATATTAATGTGATATGACTTTTATTTGTGTAGTAACTTTAAATAAAATGTTTATTAATATATGTAATGATATGCAATTACACAAAATATCAATAAACTAAAAAAAATTGTAGTACCTAAAAACTAGAATTATGATACGACTAAATGAAAAAACTAATGAAAAAAATATATAGTATATATATTATATAATCGGACATCTTTTGATATATTCGACTTTTTGTAACTTTTTTCTACAATTAAGACTCCATTTTATTTAATTCTTTGATAATCAACTATTCTCATTTTCAAGAGGTACTACAATATCACTTCATTGAATTACATTAATAAAAGCATCATTTATAGGGTCCTCTTCTTTGTATGTGTGTGCGCATGTTTGAGTGTATTATATCACTCTTACTCGTCATAAATCATATTTAATAAACATTGACCTACTTTATAGGAGAAAAAAAAGTTTTTTGGAGGAGAAGCAAATAGAGCAACCTTCTTGAATTAACTAAGCAGAACATTAATAATAATAATAATAGTTACTTCATATTTGTAATTGAATTAAATATTAGTCTCAGAATATTATGCCAGTTTTTAATATTTGTTCATAGTGGATTGTAGCTCTCCCTCGCTCTGTTTCTCCTCTCTCTCTATATATATATATATATATCAGGAAACGACCGGGTACCCAGTCCGGTTCCAGCTGGTTTTTTAACGTCCTGGCCCGGCCCGGTGTCTAACAATCACAGGGTACGGGACTATCAATCAAAGCGCCTTCTACTAAGACGTTGCTGACGTTAGCAAAAACTTGTTGTTCGTCAATCTGAAAGTATATATTTTTTTAAATTAAAGAATTAAAAAGTTGTGTTGTAGTTTTTGATAGGAAAAATTATTTTCTAAAAAAACGTCGTCACTTTCAGAATGACGAACGAATATAATAGTACCGGCCCGGAATAAAAAATTTACTCCCCGGTCCGGCTCCCGGCGAAAAAAAGTGTCCCGGTCGTTTCCTGATATATATATATATATATCGAGAAGAACCCTCGGATGACCACTCGACAAGTTGCCACCGAGGTTTCTCTACCAGAGGAAACTGTTTCCAGGCTTTTGACGGAGGATCTTAGACTACCAAACGTCCTGAATGTACTCGTCCTTCCAACATCTCTATGAGACTAAAAAAAAGAGGCAGCGAGTAAAGACCTGCTCCGGAATGACAAGTTTGAGAGCCACGAAGACACTACACTGACCGTGAAGTGGGTCAGCGAAGACGAGCGTTCGACCATCTCCGAAAGCTCCGGAGCACTGCCAAGACGTCATTGCGTTGGAGGGGATTATGTTTACTGACTTAGAAGTATTTTTTATGATTTTGATGAAATATCTACGTTTGAATAGGTTTAGATCATATTGACTCACTTTATATAAGCATATATAATATATCACGGTGTTTATTCTAACAAAAAATCCTCACCAAATAAAAGGTTTTGTGATTTATGTTTTGGTCTTTCATATGTTCATTTATTTTCATATGTTATGTATTTATTTCCATTCGGCACTTGTTTCACGCACGTGTCCAATAATACTACATATACCATTATTAGGAAGCATGCTCCCTGCACTAAAATAGACTTTGAGCATACTATACATAGTTTCTCATACACATAACCAATTCACGCATGCAAACAATGTGCAAATTATTCATTTGGGTAGCTAAGTTTATTAAGCCTCAAGCAATGTATATAAGTAAGGGAATTGTAATTACTTTTGTGTGTTTATTAGTCGAGTTCCCTTCTTCTTGAAAAAATATAAATAGTGTTGTACTCATGTATTAATATGCAATCTAGAAGCAAAACAAGACTCATCATAAAGCAACGAAACAATGAATATTACTTTTAAAAAATATTATGGAAATGCAAAAAAGGGGTGCAATAGCCTTGCGTGTTAATGCGTGTTCAACTCTCAATGTTGGGGCGGGGGTTCGAATACTCTGAGAGGGGATGGTCATTTTTGGTCTGCTACCTCATTGATAAGATCCTAGGTTCGAGTGACTAATTTTAATGCTAGTATGCCTATTTATATCCTGTCGGATACTGCATTTTATAGAACCATATAGGCAAAAAGAAAAGAAAAAAAGAAAGAAACCCTGACCACATAATCATTCGTCGAAGACGAATGCTTAAAAGGCATTTTTATAGCAACATCTGAAAGGTACACAGCTTGTATCGCAAAAATCTCGTTATCGGAATTATCAATTGGGTTAAAGATGGCTACGTGGTTGGATCAGATTAGTTGTATTGGCTCAACGTTATACTTAACTGTTTACAAGTTTTAATCAAAACATCATTAGTCCAAAATAAATCATTTTTGTTGAATTTGTAATAATAAAATACATATAATATTGGATTTTATGTATTATATTTAAAGCAATAAGGCAAAAGTTTGATGCTCTAAACCATAGAGATATAAAGATATACAGAGCCTATTCTCTTCAACAGCAAAGAAAAAACATCGTTCAGCTATATTTTGTGTCCAATATAAACAAAATAATTTATACTATGTCATCGTAAGTGATCTTAGAGATAGAAAGATTTGTTTAATGGGTACAAAACGTATTCCTCAGAAGAATCCAATAGTCTTCTATGCCTTATGTCTCTATGCTCTTTTAGATAACAAATGACTGTAAATGGAGAAATCATCTCAATGGACTGGGATTATTTTATCGATTTTTTTCCTCTTTTTTTTCATTTAATATGTAAATAAATAAATACATAAATGCGTAATACAACATAATTAAACATTGTATCTTAAATTTAGTAGTGGGAACATTACTAAAGAGTTCATATAGTCATGTTAATCGAATAAAGCCAAGATAAGAGACTGTTTATTGATTTTAAAGAATCTTTGTATCACAAATATTTTTATTGATGCTATAAAATACTTCTCATTAGTTGTTTATAATATTTAATATCTTTCCAATTACGAATACATCAATGTTGTTTTCAATATTCATGATTGCTAAGGGCAATATAATGACTAATTATCATATTTACATTTGATCGATTATAAGCTAGACATAATCCAATAAAATCACAAAAAAATCAGTTCTTTTTTTTAACACAATAACATTAAAAAAGCAAAAAAGATCAAAACCATACAATATTATTTAACATATTGCGGCTCAATGGCCAGGTCATCGGGATTGGAAGTATGTCAAGGACGTCACCATCTATATCAAAGTCTTTTACACATGTACTTTGGATGCCAGGCAAAGTCAGCCATGTGCTTTCTCCTAAATAGCAAAACGATACATGTACACTACAGGCTTTGCTGGATCATTACTCTTTAAAAACGTTTACAATCTTTTTTAAATAATTATTTTTAATAATGTTTAGGTATATGTTTTTATGGATTAATTATTACATATTTGTTTAATTAAAGATTATTGACATTCTAATATATTAAATATTTTTTTAGACCCTAATCCAAGCAGATTAGTTATTTTCAATATATGAATACACGCATACAAGGGCTCACTTTGAACCTTTATATATATATATACTAGCGAATATTACCCGCGCTGCCCGGGATTTCCAACTTGACAATAGTCTGGATGAAAAAAAATCACACCAATAATTTTAGTGATGTCATCGCGCGGGATTTTTTTATTAAAATAAATTCTATAAAAGTTGTCATAGCCCTTCATTGCCATTTTTCCGTTTGTATTCCTTAAGGCTGGGTATTTAAACATCGTAAAAAGAAGACATCACACGAATAATTTCAGTGATGTCATCGCATGTGACTTTTCATATTAAAATAAGTTCTTTCAGCAGTGGTCATTGGGTCTTCCTTGCCATTTTTTCCGTTTGTATTCCTTAAGGCTGGGAATTTTAACATCGTAAAATGAAGAAATCACACGCATAATTTCAGTGATGTCATCGCTTTTCTTTCATATTCAAATCAGTTCCTTCAACAGTTTCATTGGGTCTTCCCTGCCATTTTTCCGTTTTGTATTCCTTAGGGCTGAGTATTTAACATCGTAAAAAGAAGAAATTACACGAATATTTAAAGTGATGTCATCGCGTTGGATTTTTCATTTTAAAATCAGTTTCTTAAAAAGTTATCATTGGGTTTTCATTTCCATTTTTTCCGTTTTGTATCCTTTAGGCTGGGTATTTAAACATCGTAAAAAGAAGATGCATAATTTTAGTGATGTCATCATATGTGATGGTTAATATATATATATATATAGGTTACAACTTCGATTTTTATCATAGACTAAAAGATGCTTGGATCAAATCAGTTCCTTAAAAAGTTGTCCTTGGGTCTTTATTGCCATTTTTTCCGTTTTTGTTCCTTAAGGCTGGGAATTTAAACATCGTAAAAAGAAGTTATTTTTAAGCCATTTCATAGAGTGCTTATGTTTTTTCTATGAAAAGTAGTTCCTTAAAAGTCGTCATTTCATCGTCATTGCCATTTTTTCCGTTTTGTATTCCTTAAGGCTGGGTATTGACATCCCTCTCCATCTCTAGGCATTATTGAAATTTGATTAGCACGATGTTGCAATATAAAAAAGTGTTGTTATTTTCCACAAAACTTAAATTTTGGGGGACATAGGAACAGAAAGAAAAATATTTTTAAGTAATCATGTAGAAAACGAATTTTCCGGAAACACTCAATAAAACAAAAACACGTCTTAGTACCTTAGTCTATCCACAGAAAATTTGGGCAAAATCTAACTTGGCAATTTTAAAAAAATCGGCAAAAAACGTTTTGGCGAATAAAAATAAGCATGTCGATGACGAATTTTCCGGGAGTTGACAACCCCACTAAAAACACTCCCTGAGCTCTCAAAACTATTCACTGAAAATTTCGTCAAGATCTAATGAACTGTTCGGGAGATACAGGGAAACGAACGAACGAACGCACAAACGAACGAACGGAATTCTTTTTTTATAAGTATACTAGCGAATATTACCCGGCGCTGCCCGGGATTTTCCAACTTGACAATAGTCTGGATGAAAAAAAAATCACACTAATAATTTTAGTGATGTCATCGCGTGTGACTTTTCATTTTAAAATCAGTTTCTTAAAAGTTATCATTGGGTTTTCATTGCCATTTTTCCGTTTTATATTCCTTAAGGCTGGTTATTTAAACATCGTAAAAAGAAGATGAATAATTTTAGTGATGTCATCGCATGTGACTTTTCATATTAAAATAAGTTCCTTCAACAGTGGTCATTGGGTCTTCCTTACCATTTTTCCGTTTTGTATTCCTTAAGGCTGGGAATTTAAACATCGTAAAATGAAGAAATCACACGATTAATTTCACTGATGTCATCGCTTTTCTTTTCATATTCAAATCAGTTCCTTCTACAGGTGTCATTGGGTCAGGGCTTCATTTTGCATTTTATAATTTAAAAACCACTTATGCAGTAAAAAGTCTCCCTAGAGGTTACATTAGATTCATAAGTTAATAAGCACCCCCTAGGGAGCAAAAAAGAACTAACATTATAACCAACTCCTATGCTATATATATGTAGCATATGTACTTATGAAATAATGCTTACAAATAAAACTTTTTTGTTTTTCATCCAATTTTAAAAATTTCTTCACATTTGCATTATACTTCCCAATTGGGAACAACTATATTAACAAAAATAAAAAATAAAAATGCCAAAAATCATTTGAAAAAATCAGTTTTTTGGGTTTTCTGAAAAAATATAAAACAATTGAGAAGGACTTTTTTATAATGTATTGCCAGGCTTTTTAAGCTCCTTCTTATGAACTCAAGTTGAAATCTGTGAGTTCCCCAGGAGCGGAGAAAACAACCCTTTTCCATTTTGCCAGTTTTTATGCCAAAACTCAAAAAATTATTAACTAAAATTCATTTTATATCCGACACGAACGTATTAGAAATGCAAAACTCTATAGATACTATTTTATAACTTGATGCAATCAACTCAGCAGACAACCCAAAGAAGGCCCTCCAGAATTTAGGATTTCAAAAATATTCCGCTTCGTCCATGAAATTCGACCTAATATTCAATCCCGGATTTGAGGCTCTTAATGACCTCGGATCCGGATACTGATAACATCAAAGTTGCTCCCTTTGTGAAGCTGAATATGATTGTGCAAAAGTATATTGCGAAAACTTGCAAATTGAAAAAAATCCGGATCCCGGCCCAAATATGTCCCGGAGGCCGGACATTGACTTAACCAACCTAGGCTTATTTTGCAAGGCCTTCGTTTCGTATGTTTTGTTTTGAACTTTTTTTCGCATTAAAAAGTCGTCCCAGAGGTTTTCTTGAATTTCCCGACAGGCCGGTCCGGTTTTCCGGGAAATTTCTTTTGGACCCGATTGTAAACTCTATTCTTGATGTACTTTTAGAGTAGCGTTTTTTCGAAATGGGAAAGAATCAAAAGTTAAGGAAATGACATAATCCGGGTCCGGGAGTTTCTGGATCCGGAATTTTTTTCCGGATCTAGGTTCTTTGAGTAGAGATGCAGATAACTTTTAGTTTGCGTTCTGTCTCTAAAACATCTCACTTACAAACTATGGACAACCAAAATTTTCAAGCCTTTTTTCAAGGTGTCAAACGAATTTTCCGGGAAACACTCAATAAAACAAAAACACGTCTTAGTACCTCAGTCTTATCCACAGAAAATTTGGGCAAAATCTAACTTGCAAATTTTAAAAAATCAACAAAAAACGTTTTGGCGAATAAAATAAGCATGTCGATGACGAATTTTCCGGGAGTTGACAACCCCACTAAAACACTCCCTGAGCTCCCAAAACTATTCACTGAAAATTTCGTCAAGATCTAATGACCCGTTCGGGAGATATAGGGAAACGAACGAACGCACTAACGAACGCACAAACGAACGAACGGAATTCTTTTTTTATAAGTATACTAGATATATACCCGGCGCTGCCCGGATTTTCCAACTTGACAATAGTCTGGATGGAAAAAAAATCACACCATAATTTTAGTGATGTCATCGCGTGTGATTTTTCATATTAAAAATAATTCTTTAAAAAGTTGTCATTGAGTCGTCATTGCCATTTTTTCCGTTTTGTATTCCTTAAGGCTGGGTAGTTTAAACATCGTAAAAGAAAATCACACGAATAATTTCAGTGGAATCATCGCATGTGACTTTTCATATAAATCAGTTCCTTCAACAGTTGTCATTGTGTCTTCATTGCCATTTTTTCCGTTTTATATTCCTTACGGCAGGGCATATAAACATTGCACAAAGAAAAAAATCACACGAATAATTTCAGTAAAATCATTGCATGTGACTTTTCATATTAAAACCAGTTCCTTAAAAAGTTGTCATTGAGTGTCCATTGCCATTTTTTCCGTTTGTATTCCTTAAGGCAGGGTATTTTAACATCGTAAAAAGAAGAAATCACACGAATAATTTCAGTGATGTCTTCGCATGTGACTTTGCATATTAAAATCAGTTCCTTCAACTGTTGTCATTGTGTCTTCATTGCCATCTTTTCCGTTTTATATTCCTTACGGCTGGTTATTTAAACATCGCAAAGAAAAAATCACACGAATAATTTCAGTGAAATCATTGCATGTGGTTTTTCATATTAAAACCCGTTCCTTAAAAAGTTGTCGTAGCTCTTCTTGCCATTTTTTCCGTTTGTATTCCGTACGGCTGAGTATTTAAACATCGTAGAAAAAAGAAATTACACGAATATTTTAAGTGATGTCATCGCATTGGCTTTTTCATTTCAAAATCAGTTTCTTAAAAAGGTATCATTGGTGGTCATTGGCATTTTTTTCCGTTGTTTTGTTCCTTAAGGCTGGGAATTTAAACATCGTAAAAAGAAGTTATTTTTAAGTTGTTTCATAGAGTGATTATGTTATTTTTCTTATGAGAAGTAGTTCCTTAAAAAGTCGTCATTGCATCGTCATTGCCATTTTTTTTCCGTTTTGTATTCCTTAAGGCTGGGTATTGACATCCCTCTCCATCTCTAGGCATTATTGAATTTGATTAGCACGATGTTGCAATTAAAAAAAGTGTTGTTATTTTCCACAAATCTTAAATTTGGGGGGACATATAGGGACAGAAAGAAAATATTTTTAAGTAATCATGTAGAAAACGAATTTTCCGGGAAACACTCAATAAAACAAAAACAACGTCTTAGTACCTCAGTCTTATCCAGAAAATTTGGGCAAAATCTAACTTGCAAATTTTAAAAAATCAACAAAAAACGTTTTGGCGAATAAAATAAGCCTGTCGATGACGAATTTTCCGGGAAATGACAACCCCACTAAAACACTCCCTGAGCTCCCAAAACTATTCACTGAAATTTCATCAAGATCTAATGACCCGTTCGGAGATACAGACAACGAACGAACGAACAAACGAACGAACAAACGAACGAACGAACGAACGGAATTCTTTTTTATAAGTATAGATATATATATATATATATATATATATATATAATATATATATATATATATATATATATATATATACTATAAAAAAGAATTCCGTTCGTTGTTCGTTCGTTCGTTCGTTTGAATTATTTTTAATACGTTTACTTTTCACATCTTAATTTTCATACAGTAACTCACTCCCTCCCATGGTTGAGATATAAATCTATGACGTGATTATATCCATAAACTTTTGCAGATAATAATATATAGACGAAAAATATTTTCACACTGATAAAGAGGAGCATCCGTAACACAACAACAGCGACCTAAGTATCAAATATGCTTTAATGTTCCTCGCTTGATCTTCCACTATGCCACTTATTGGTGATACGTGATCACAATTCATCCTAAAATTTTTTTAAAGAAATCAGAATTAAGTTTTAAAATAACAAGTTACCTTTAGGAATGACCAAATATAATTTATATATGTATATATATATTATATATACTGATATTGCGTTCTTATTCAAAAGACTCTCCGTCTTACAACGTCTGAGCTTTGATGCAGAAAATAACATTTTCCCCAAAAATGAATGCTTACTCGTTTGCACAGCATTCGTACTTGAAAAGATTATAAAGCCAACATTTTTTATGTAAAGGTCTCGGAGCCCTTATGGCATGTTATTTCACAATTAGTTAATGTTCTTAATATACCAAGTTTTTCTATCTTTTTTAAATATCAAAAAGTTATTTATGTACTTTACAACCATATTCCGAAAGTAAGTAAAAAAATATTGAATATGAATATCAAATTAACAAACATAAAGTTGAGGTCAGACTTTTTTGTGTGTTTCTACTCAGTAGAAAGAGAAGAAGGGCATGACTGACCTAAGTTTCAAGGTTTTGAGGGGAGTACAGAGTGTACTTTGGGAGGACTTAGATTATCTAAAAAGAGACCTTTTTAGCTTTATTTTTAAGGTTCAATTTCATTTGTCACAACTTAAATATATATGCCATTATACAAAATAAAACCATTAAATAATGAAATAAATAAAAAAATTGCCAAAGAATGCTATTTTTTTTTGTTTTTTCGTGTTAAAATAATTATATTCTGTTACTGCAAAAAGAATACATGTAAAAAATACACTAAAAACATACAAGATAACATAGAAATAAAATCATATCTGGACAGTTACGTAATAAAAACATCAATGAACATTATAGTTCAAAATTACCGACCCAGATAAAACCATATATATAAAACAACAGTTGATAAAAACTTTGTATTCAATACAAAACGGTGATGCATTCTTAAATCCTTTCTGATGTCGTCCAATAGACTTTTGAACTGTTTGGATAAAATTTAATGAGGTCTCCAGCCCATTTCTATGTTGACGCTCCAAATCAGGAATTTTTACCTCAAAAGCAGAGTGGCGGGCGGCAGCACCAATGAGGATATGTCTTAGATCTTTTTCTAAATGTACTTGTTAGTAGTAAGTTTTTGTGCAATTAAAGATTTGACATTTTGTATTGCAGATTCAACTGCTTTGTGACTGGGGGAGATTTCTTTTTAAGATTAAAGACACCAAAAGAACACAGGCTTTTAAAATATTTGAGGAATCGTCTTCATTTTCACAAGCGTTAAGCTTTACGAATAGCTTAAACACCTTTAGGATTGGACAGTTACGAATACATGGAAGATATTGTTTAATAAAAACCCACAGTTCATGCAAGGAAGCTGAAATTGTATATATATTTTTTAATAAAATTTCCATAGGAGATATTTATATATTGCTACAAGTGGTATGTGACAACTATACATAACTTTTCTATAAGGATAATGGTGTTGTTTCTTTTATATTAGGATATGATAGCCCAAATTGATTAGATATTGTGCAATTGGGCAGGATTCTTTGGCAGTTGGCTCGTTTTTCATTTGCAGACGAAGTTTTCTTTCAGACAAGTATCCCTGCAGTTATTTTTCCTGAGATATGATATGATACTCCTTGATATTATCCCTCGGGCAATTATCCTGCTCCCATTATTATGCGGGCAATCATACTGAGGAATAAATATCCACAGATAATCACATAGAGAAAAATTTATCTGTTTGATTAATTTTTCATAGGAAAATTATCACTAAGGAAATTATTATGTGTATAAAAATTAATGCAAAAATTGTCTTGTCGACACTAATAAAAAAACATATCCCGCGGGCAACTATCCTGCTGAGAATTACCGGCTAATCATCTGCGGGCAATTTTTCTGTTTGATATTAACCTGCAGGCATCATATAGAGAAAAAAATATCCTACGTGCGATTACATATTCTACTGAATTCTTATCTTTCGGAGAATTTTTCCTACAGGTGATCGTTTTGGCGTACAATATTTTGCAACTATTATCATACGACAAATGTCCTACCAGCCATTTTCCTTGTATAATATTTGAGTACTGTTTTTTCATTTTAATTTACTCACAATTCCTGAAAATTTTAAGCAATACAATAACATAACCGTGTCTCATATTAAATGTAATATATTTAGTAGGAACCTTGAAGAACGATTGGATGCTACAATCAATGAAAAGTATTTTTTTTTCATGAATAACCAAGTGAGACAGCATTATTGCCAAATTATGATCTGCATCGCCTTTTTTATTATTATTATTCCACAGTTCATAAAAATATAACAAGCTAAAAACAGAATGTATATAAAAAGATGTTAATACGTAAAAAACATAATTAAACATTTTAATTTAAAAGTTAAACATTTTAGTTTAAAATTTAACATTTTAGTTAAAATACCTTTTTTCTTGTTTGACAACTGCAAATAGTATAAAGAATGAAAACAAAAGACTTGACTTGTTTTGGCTATTTGTTCGATAGAATAGAATCCCAGTGGAAGCATTAAATTCTTCTATCAAACTTTGGATCTCATCAATGAGGTTGACCAAAATTGGCCTTCCCATCTCGAATGGTGTCGAACTTGCACCTTCACATTGAGAGTAGAACACGCAATTACACAGAAATATCGCACTCCCGTCAATGAAATTCTGTATTACCCTCGCCGAAGGAGGTATTGTTTTCACTGGCGTTGGTTTGTTTGTCAGCAAGAATCACTCAAAAAGTACGGTAACGGATTCGGATGAAACTTTGTGGAGTTGTTTGGAAATGTCAAAAGGAACACAGTGATTAAATTTTGGCATCTGTGAGTGCAGATTAAGATGCCAAATGAGCTAAATACTCATAAATATTTCAAGTTGCCTACTCTGCCAATAGATGTCGCTGTGGCTATGAAATCGGGTGCCGGGGAGCGTCTTCCTCTCGGAATTCCGTCGAGGGGAACCCTCCCCCGTCCCTATACGCCGCCCCAGTCGTGAAAAAATCCGCCTCGGAAGGATCATAGGACCCCGTGACGGCGGAGGTTTGCACTCTCTGAGTGTATTTATGCCTCTAGTTTATATTATTTTCCCTAACACATTTTAAGAGTTAAGGCCATATTCCCTTTGTGAGTATTGTGTATATTTTTATTACTTACTTAAATTTACGAACATAATATTCTATCTATCTTTTTTTATAAGACTTTATTGATATAGAGATATTACATATATAAAAATATATAATAAATATTAAAGTTTAAAATTGAATCTCTAATCTAAATCTAGCAGCACTATCTACAAAAATTAGATTAAAGAACTTTAAGGACAACAGAATTGTTATAAGAATACAGACTTAATAATAATGTCATGAAAATTAAAAACGATTGAAATAATTATTTTGTTGTCTTTCTGCAAATTTCCTGTACTGTTTCAAATCCGTTGCAGAAGTTGGAGATGTCCAGCGGAGCAAAATGTATAAAATCGTACCAGATACCCCACATATTTCCCCGGAATGGTATTGATCGTAGGGATCTTCACAGTAAAGGCCAGGTACCACACGCTGCCGTCGAAATCATGATAGCCCGAATGTATTCAATATAATTATTATGTCATGAGTTACTTTCTCCGTTACATAGTTGCGAATGCTCGATAAAAATTAGCTCCATAGGTTGTGTTTTCGCTGGTGCCTTTAGGG
>CP045910.1:3074341-3104037 GCA_013387185.1 Caligus rogercresseyi
GTATACTGTGAAGACGTGTTTTTGGCTCCGTAAGAAAGTGTCCATATCTTTGTCTTTAAGTGTAGTTTATCCTTTTTATACAAGTAAAAAGTGATGTGAGTGCATGGAGACTGGATAGTGGGTGCCTCAAACGGACTACTTGTTCTCAAAGCCCGGGTTTCGGAACGTTTTCGATCGCTTCGGACCTCTGAGAATACAAGGTTTATATAGTTGTTGTTGTTGTTTGACCCTCCCTTTTTCTTCCTCCCTCTCTGTGTTCCTGCAGCAGAGGGCAGTCATTTATTTATTTACTTTGCGTACGCTTCTCTACAAAAGGTAAATAAAGAAGAAAAATAGTCTACTTCTTTTTTAAAGAGGTGAAGAGGTGTAGGCATAAGAAAGTTCTGAGAAATTTGGAATCATAAATGAATGAATCTTCGAGTGGGGAGGAGATTCCTCCACAAAGTTCTTATGTAAAGGCACTAAAAAAGGATCTGGCCTCTAAGGCCATGAAAAGTAAAATAATTATTGATCTATCAACGATCAGCGGAAGTCGGGCACCGAAGCGACCGACTATTCAAGAGATAGAGAACCTAGTAATTGGAACACTAAAATTGAATCCTCGTTCTCTTCAAGGAATTCATACGTGCCCAGGAGCTCGCTCTATATTGATATTAATTTTGAAGAATGAATTAAATATTGGTACATCCTTCTCGCATGTAGAGGATACCTTTATCATAAGAAATGGATCTACTAGTGACGATGGGATCAAAGGGACTGTTAGAGGCCTCAGGGCACAACGAAAAGATACGGATGGAAATCCCATTATATATGAAAAAAACGTAATTGTGCATTCTCCTCATGAGGATGTTAAGGCAAAAGATATTGAAGAAGTGCTCCTTAATTTTGGAGAAATTACTAGACCCGCAAAGGAGTGTAGTTTCCTTGATGGAAAATTAAAAGGACTTTATAATGGGAACTTCACTGTCGGTGTATTACCCCAAAGAGACGTCCCAGGTTTTCTAGGATTTAAGGGTTATAAAACTAGAATAAGTTTTTCCGGGCAATCAATAACCTGTGCAAAATGTTACGATAAAGGACACTTTGCGAGGGACTGTCCAAATAAGTTTATTAAATGGACTGATTATTGGAACTCTTTAAAGGCTTCATTTAGTAAAGCAACGGACAATGCTTCCGTAAATGATAACGAGACGGCACGTTTGAATGAAGATATTCAGACAATGATGGCACTTCCTACAATTGTAAATGGTGAAGATACTCCCTCGCAAATAAATGATGGAGAGAATGCGCCTAATAGTGAGGAAGGAGAATCCCAGGATACAGCCCTTAGAACCATAGAACCTATGACAGGGGCGGAAGAGGTGAATGGACCCAACAATATGCCGTCTGAGATCATTCATGATGATAATGCGGAGACGGAAGAGAGCAACATCCCACATGCTGGGCCTTCAGAGATGCATCAGGACAACGCTACTCCCTCACAGGAGGACACTGAATCAATGATGAACAAAGATAACGGAGAAGGTAGAAGGACAAAATCTTCTATATCACATTTGAATGCTCAAAACATTGTTAATCATCGTACTCGCTCCCAATCAAATAGTAAAAGGAATAAGCCCGAAACTGAACATTCTCCTGATAAAGACTCGCAGGCAAAACAACCTAAGATTACCACATAGACTTTGCTTCAATAACCTATGTCTGTACACAAAAACATAGTAGGTTTAAAAAGAATTGTGTCATTGAATACTAGAGGTGGAAAAGATAAAAGAACAAGACATGCCTTGATGAAAAGGATCCAGGCTCTACATCCGGACATCATCTGCCTTCAAGATATTAGGGCTTTATGTGCCTCCTCTTGTACTAGATTATGTCCTCATTGTATACCACCCAATTTCACTGTGTATTTCACTGGGAATGGCGTAACTCGTGGTGTCATTACTATGGTGTCTAAATCAGTGGCGTTATCAAGAAATATTTATGAAAACCAAATCGACAGTGACTTCCACAAGATTAACATTCATGTCCCATCTAGTAACTTTGAATTCAGCATCATAAATGCATATGGTCCAAACCAGCGATCAGAATCTTTTTTTACTTCTATTCGTAATTGCCTTACAAATGACCCTCTCCCAAGGATCTTAGTTGGAGATCTCAATGTCGATCTTCAGAAGAACTCTCATCCAAATAAATGTTTTCTTGAAAGTATAATCGATGAGACATACCTATTTGATATTATTGACAAATTTATGGACCACAAAGATGCATATTCCTGGAAGAGCGGAAACAAATGTTCAAGAATAGATCATATACTCGTTTCATGGTCTATATCTACGATTACAAAAAAAGCAAATTTTAGATATGAGCCCTCCTCAGATCATAAGTTATTAGAAATGGAGTTTATATCAAATTCTTGTAAGCCTTTCCGAATTCCTAATTGGCTAGTCCGTAGCGAAAAATATCAAACGAAACTACAAAGTAATCTCCAGGAAAATTTTAACTCAACATATTCGTGCCGAAAAATTTTAAGAACCCTAAATAAAACGATCAAAAATACAACGATAATGTTTTTACGAAAAAAGCGAATAACAACAAAACAACTACAAAAAGATATTGAAGAAATCATGGATGAAGGCTCACTATTTACGCGGACGATAACCTCTGATACTCTCAATACCATTGGATTAGCGGAAATAGAGGAGGAAGAAATGGACAGAAAATTACAATTAGAGCAGAACTCATTTTTTAGATTTAAACAAATGGGACTTAAAAAAGAACTAGCGTTCAGAAGAATTGAAAAAATCAATATAGACGGAGCCTTTACGTCAGATAAAAAAGAAATTCTTCAATTATTTCATAGAACTTACCAAAGAATTCTTGGATGCTCAAGAATTGGTTTTCCCAGACCCAAAAATTCAACAGGGTCGGTTTTTAGTCATAGTATTGTAATGAATCATATTCAAAAGTTTTATAAAAATAATAAAGCCTCTGGGCCAGACGGTATTAGAGGTTCAATCTTCAGTTATTGTGCAAATGAAGTCACCCCATACTTACTCCGGATTGGCAAGGAAATGGAAACTAAAGGCGCCCTTCCAGCGCCTCTTACTCACGGCAGAATTTCACTCATCCCCAAGAAGGGCAGCGGAAACCTAGTTAGTCACTGGAGGCCTTTGACAATAATGAATGAGGCATACCGTATATTGGCAGGTATTTTAGCGCGACAAATAGAACCCATTTTAAACAAATGTCTTGGGCAAGAGCAAAAAGGATTCCTAAAAAGAAGAAATATCGCTGATGTGTCAAGAAATATCAGGACTGCCATGGACTCCACTTGCCGGAGACAAAAATTTGGAGCCATAATCGCAATCGATTTTAGCAAAGCGTTCGATACTATTAGCCATAATTTTATTTTAAAAGCTGTGAAAAAGTTTCTTCCAAAAAAGTATTTTAACCCCATACGCTCTCTTCTTTTTAACGGTAGCTCTACTATTGTTTTAGATGGCCTCCAAGGTGACCCTATAATTTTAGGAAAAAGCTGTAGACAAGGATGTCCAGTATCACCCCTCTTGTTTGTCGCTTCGATGGAACAATTAAACACTTTAATTAACCGCAAATATCATGGTTTTGGAGTGCAAATGGAAAATAAAAAGCACTTAATTGACCTCTACGCCGACGATATAACCTTAATGGTGCAAGGGAATTCGGAGGAACAGCTTATAAGGAGAATTGAGATCTACTTGCCTTTTTTGGAAAATTTTCAAAGATAAGTGGACTTAACGTAAACGTGGAGAAGACCTCCATTCTTCCTATTGGCATTTGGCATCCTGCACTTTCTTCGATTATAGGGGGGTGCAAGGTTGTTGGATCAGTGAATATTTTAGGTATTATGTGGGAAATAAACCGCCCTTCACTTTTAAATTTTGAAGGCCTAAATAGTCAAGCTTATAAATGGTGTCAGGCATGGAGAAGTTTTTGTATACAAAAGCGTATTGACCTATACAATACAAAATTGATATCTCAAATTATTTACGTATCTACTGCGATTCCATCAATAGGGGAAAAATTCATAGAAGAAGAAGATAATTGGTTGAATAAATTATTTGACCAGAAATACATTCCCACCTTAAAAAGAAGAAGGTCTCAACTTGGTGGAGGCCTGGTTTTACTACAAAATATTTTACCTAAAATATTTTAAAAGTTTTTTACAACCTCACTCTGCACCCTGACGTGGAATGGCGCGACTATTTTAGTGACCCTATTATTTTTAAAACACTCATGTTTGGAACTGACTTGTCCAACTACAGGATAGCTCTATATTCAAAGGAATTGGCAACTATGCAAAGGGTAATATGGAGAAATTCACCCATATTTGACTCTAACAGCATTACTGATATTATTCGTCAAAATATTAAACGAAGACCCTTTTTTAAAGGGATAAACGAATCACCAGAGGAATTGGAAAGGATTGCGCTGATAGAAAACAGGCTAACGTTTGGCGACTTGGATGGTTTATCATCATTCAAAACCGGAAGATTTTATTTTCCTCTTCTGAGAGGAGCTAAACAACATATACCATTGACTCCTTGGCATTGCAAGTTCCTCGTTAAAGAGCCCCACTCAGAAAGAGCAGATGAAATAGTCAAAACCCATTTATCCTCACTGGGTTTACCTGGCGGATGGAGGAAAAAAATATTGGTGTCACTTGTGGGAATTAATGATCCACGGAAATTTACTGCCCAATTACAAATATCCGCTAATCTAATCAGATTTTCGGAGCACTGCAAGGATTGTGGATACATGTATGTGGACATCAAACACGCCTTCTGTGATTGTCCTGCTCTAACAATTGTTAGAAATTTCATTACTCTAAATTCTGAGTTCATCCCAAATTTCAAAGAGGAAAATATGAGGGGCACTGTTCTTTTCGGCGGTTTCAACACCGGGAAACGCTGCAAAGAGGAAAATACCGTTAGGGCGTCGCTACTTAATTGTAAGGCCTACATAGCGAAAAAGCTGATGGGAGGGGAAACCATCAATGCGAGAGATCTCCGGTCAATCATGGTTTCGGCCGCCGCTCGTTACGCGGCATTTTCCTTGAGGATCCCAATGGTACAAAGTTCGGCCTGGAATCATGCTTCGGAAGTCATCAAATATTTCCCTTCTACTTCTCCCCTGCACACCAAATCCCTGGAAATAATCATCAGACAATTCAAGAAATTCAAGAACAATCAATGATATTTTATCCATATACTTATATTATTCTCTGTTTTTTGATGTTTTTAAAATATTTTATCACAAGAATTTTATGTTAAAAATTATTTGATATTTACGTTTATATTCGTTAGATACTATATCGTAAGAATTTTATGTTAAGAATTTAGGTGATATATACATACGTTTGTGTTTTAAGGTTTCTAAAAGGAAAATAATTTTAAACTATAATGTTTATTTATGTTTTGTATTGAACACAATTTTCCTTTTATAACTATTATATATATGTATATATTTTATGCACGTTATAATAATAATAACCTTGCTGATGGAAAAAAAAAAAAAAATGGAAGTCTCCAAGGTCGGGGAAAACACTGCACTACAAATGCTGGAAGCTGTTTGGTCATTCGAACGCAAGCTGATTGTCTTATCAAGATATACCGCGAGACACGCTCTCTCACTTCCCCACCCTGAAAAAAATCAGAACGCCCATCCCGATATCAACTGCGTTATTTACAAGTGTGATCGATGAAATGTACACTGCATTGGGAGCAAATTTACCGAGTTTCGAAAAACATAAATGATTTTATCTTTCCCTGTCAAACCCCTGGAGACTGATTTGTCCATGTTGAGAACATTTCTAGGAGTAAATCAAGCTGGCCTTGAAATGGAAATTGCCGATGTAGTCGACAAAGATCCATGGGTGTCCAAATTCAAACGCTTGACTTAAAACTTAACTCGCCATAAAGTCCAGTTTGCCAAATGTCACAAACTGAGTGAAGTTGAAAGCCTCCCAACAACCGAAAAACTGTCTATTAGACATGGAATGCTCTTCCCCACATTATAAGAATATGAAAACCTATGCAATTGAGTGTTATCCATCTTTGGATCAACATACATATGCAAACAGATTTTCTCAAACATGAACTACATCAAGTCCAAATATTGCACCCGCCTCATAGATGAGATCTTGCAGTCCTGCGTCAAGATTAAAATTACATCTTACATGCATGATGTTCAGAAACTGGCCTGTGATGTCCGAAAAAGAAGTCTCATTAAACGGATACGAGCACAATTCTGTCATAGACACATATTTAGTGGCAAGTGACTATTTTTTTTGTATATATGATTTCTTCTTCTCGGTATATATATATATAATATATATATATATATATATATAATATATATATATATATATATATATATATATATATATATTATATATATATACACATAATACATATATACATACACATATATATATAATTTGTTGGGGTTTTGTTTTTTTGCTTTTAAAGAGTATATTATATAAGCTCAATTTGTTTGAGGTTTTTTCGAATTTTCAAATAAAATGGAATAAAAGATCATATTTCTATAATTCTATAAAGAAATTGAGACATAATTAGTTAATATTTTAATTAAGTAAACTTGAGGCGGCATCAAACAACAGATAGTAACGTGGTGCGTCATTATGAAACGGATGCGCAGCATTGAAAATAAACCTTTGTCATTTTGGAAATAGGCTGACATACCTTATAATTATAAGTAAAAAAAAATTGCTTAATTATAAGACTTTATTAGGGCATTGATTTTTTTTGCGCCTCCAGAGACATTTTTTTTAGTTTTTCTGGTCCAATATGGCTCTTTAAACATTTTGAGTTGCCGGGCCCTGTCCTACAACCTACAATAACTAATGTGATTTTGTTTTCACAGTTCTTAAAAATATATACAGCACAAAAAAAAGAGAATGTATATAAAATGATGTTAATGCGTACAAACACAATTAAATATTTTAGTGATTTCTTAAAATGAAGTATGAGCATTTTTTTTACAAAATACGAAAACATGCGTTTACTATTGTATGTAAGATGTTCTACTTTTTTTGTTCAACCTTCCATTTAGTTTCACGACATTTAATTTTCCTTAAGCATCCCAATAAAATAAATCTAGCTATAAGTGTTGGTATCCTTAGCTTTTTTATTATCAAACAAAGAAATATAAGGGAATAAAGAACAAGGTCTGTATAATAAGGTCGGGGCAATACAAAAACAAACATGTATCAGTGTGACTACTCAATGACGTCACTGGAGAACGATTATATCTATTTATATAAATATATATATCAATCTCTTTATCTATCTATAAATATATGGGCTGTGGATGATTTTAATGCCGACTTGACATAGAAAGAGAAAAAAACTGAAAAACATAGAGACATCTCTCTGGCCACTCTTTATTATAGTATTAAATTAATCGCAAACCTCTCCCTTTTCATAACAGATTTTTTACTAATTATTTTATTATTTTTTACATTTATTACAAAAAAAAAATCAATACATTTTGATGCGTTGTTTCTTTTATCTGGGTATTGGAAGTTATCGGTTTAGAAAAGGTCTCCGTGCTTAAGGTGTTGGGATCCTTCATTTCAATAGACGAAACAGACTGGACCGAGAACAAAAAAATGATCGAAGAAAAGTTAAGACGAGCAGCAGCACTCTACTCGAGTGTTCTGAGCCTCAATCTTCCTGCGAGAGTCTATGTTTGGAACACTTTAATATTGCCCAAGGCCACCCATCTGCTAAGATCTACAGCCTATAGTGAAGAACTGATATCGAGGGTTTTGGAATTAGAATCATTTTTCCTCTTTAAAGACAAACCAAGTCGAATTTTCACTAGGAGAAGAATTGTTCTTGCCAAAAAGTGGGGAGGCCTAGGAATGATATGCTTCAAGAACTTTTGGAAATCCATTCTTTTCGGCTGGTTCAGGCGAATTTTGGATATAAATACAGTGTGGGGAAAAATTATGATTGCGAAAATGAAGTTGTGTGGGGTCTCGCATGGGGATGTGGAAGGATGTGGACCGGAAAAGTTTTAGATATTTCCGAAACAGTAGGTCATTTCTGGGAAATAAATAAAAAAATTAACCTTGAGCTGTCGAAACAGGTCCTAGAAGAAATGGGTTGGCAAGAACCGGTGAGGGATAACCCTAGACTTTTATTTTTAGCCAATACCTCGGTCAAAAAGAAAATAGCCTTCTTGGGCGAGATTTTTAACAAAACCAAATATTCAATGCCAGTGAAGTTTTGGAGAGAGAAGGGATTAGAAGGAACGTCAATTTTAAAAGACGACAGTGTGGCCCGAGGGACTCCTTTTTTAATTACATCAGTAGGGTACAAAATACAAGGCTTAGGAGCTTTTTAGTGAAGGAGGGGGACAAAAAACATTTTTTGAATCAAATGGAGGGTAAAAGTGAGAGATTAGGGTTAAGTTTTACAGCGAAAGATATTATAAAAACACTACAGAACGTTAGTTTTACTTTTTCTACTTATTGGACAAAATATAGGGTGGTGTCCAATACACTGAGCTTCGGAAGCATATATGGGAGAACGCAAGAGGAAAGGGTTTGTTATTTCTGTAAGACCGAGATTGAAACAGGAAGGCATTTTTTATTGGATTGTTTTACATTGAAAAAAGTATGGGATCTAGTCATTCAAAAAATTTATACAAGTTTTGGTCATATTTTAAGAATTGATAGCATTTGTTTTATATATAAAGGTCCTGATCAAACCAAAATAAATTTTATTGTCGCAAAAATTCAAAATCTTCTTTACAAACTCAGAAGCGCTAAAACCCCCCTATCAAAAAATGTTTTTAATTTTGTAAATAGATTATTTGATGATCTCTAGTTTTATATGTTAAATTGTTACGATTTATTTTTATTTATCTCAGATTTGGATATAACGATAATGTTATATTAGTTTAAAATAAATGTTGTACGGGTGTACAAAAAAAAAAAAAATACATTTTGATGCGTTGTTTCTTTTTATCTTCTAGATGAATTATGAGGGGCGGTTTTACGTCTTCCTCCTTCACTTTTCGTCGTCAAATCAGCCAGAAAATGCTAAGAGAATTAATAAGCTTTGAGAGGAAGCCTAGAGAGCCTTCCGTGACGAGGGAGGCATTGAACTACTTACCATAGACCATTCAGTCCCGACAATAGAGGATGGAGTTCCTCTCGTCCAGAAATCCTGTCGAATATGTGACTCCGGACACAGGGGGAACTCCGTATCAGGTTCCTCCTCTAGAGTTAAATAACTCAAGCTGTTTAAAGTAACGCAATAATAATATTAACAGCTCTGTTATGAAAAAGGGAGAGGTTTGTGAGGTTTAATACTATAATAACAGAGAGGCCGAGAGAGATGTGTCTATGTTTTCAGTTTTTTTCTCTTTCTATGTCAAGTCGGTATTAAAATCATCCACAGCCATATATTTATATATATATATATATATATGTATGTGTGTGTATAAATAAAATAAATATATATATATATATATAGTTTATATATATATATAAATATCGTTTCTCAGTGACGTCATTGAGTAGTTATACTGCTAGGATTACATGTTTGTTTTTGTATTTCCCAGACCTTATTATACAGACCTTGATAAAGAAGGGGCAAACAAAATATTGTTTTCCGTAGACGACTGTATGTTAGATAAGAAACGGTTGATATGGTAATGTTACCAACAACAACCATAATTGTTCATCATATGAATCAGTCCACCACTTTAGGAACCAATTGTGCACTTTCAGAAGCTCTTTTTGTCATTACTCAAAGGGTTAAAATGAAAATATAGTCCTCTTTAAATGTTTGTTGTGTGATTCATTAACTCATCTGTTTATAAGTGTAGTAAAATTTCAAAGAAATAATATAATTATCTAACTAATCCTTGCTTATTAATAAAAATAGCTAAATCAAAATAATAATTTTTACCATCTTTCGTCAAACGTCATTTTAAAAAATAATTTAAGAAAATCCCTTGATTTATTTTCCCTTTTTTCTGTGAAGAATTTATTAACATTCGGGTATATATTTTAAGAGATATAAGCAAATACGTACTCTCCCCCAAAATTGATCTTTTGATATGAGAATATACGATTACCATTTGGTAACAGCTGTTAGTGTTACCTGGATAGAAAGACAAAAGAGAGTATTTTGCCTCACTTCTCTCCCTTCTTTTTTTCTTTCTATCCAGGTTACACTAACTGCCGTTACCAAATGGTAATCGTATATTCTCATATCAAAAGATCAATTTTTGGGGGAGAGTACGTATTTGCTTATATCTCTTAAAGTATAGCGATTTTTAGAACACCAAACATATCAAATGAAAGCTTGGTTAACCAGCTTTAATATTTTGGTATACTAAATCATGTCAATTTAATAAGTAGTGAGTTATATGTACATTAAAAATAGCCTATCTCGCGTACAAAATGACGCATATAATGGATTATGTATGCGTCAGAGACAAAGTAAATTTTGAGAGGATTCCTCGATGCAATCTAAGAAACACATTATTATTATTTTTTTCAAATCGATTTCTTATGGGTCAATACAGGCTCTGAATCATATGATGTAAACTCAGATTGTACTGAATTCTGAATTGATAAAATGCAATCAAGGTCATTTTTTGGATTTATCATTTAAAGGTTTACTAAGCTTAAAAGTACTATTTTACTCTGAAGCGAACAAATCATCTTCAACAGGCGAGTGAATTAATTGATACAAAAAGCTATGAAATAAGCTAACAATACACACTCCATTTTTTTCTTTGTTTTTTCTGAAAACTTTGTTTATTAAAAAACATCAAACGTACGTCTGGTAGTAAATTAAATTTCCTTTAAATTAATAATATTATATGAAGTCTGTAACGTCACCGTTTTGAAGAAATTTGCGGACAACTATATTTTTAATAATTTTAAAAACTTTGACCTCGTTGTGCGACCTCGTAATGTTGACCGATTTTGTTGAAAACTTTGTATGAGTCTCCTTTTATCACCAAGAAACAGAAAATCCACAATGTTGGCTAACATTCAAACATTTGAAAAATAAGAACAAACCCTAATATATATATATATATCAATCATTTTGTCTTCTTGTAGGATGAGGTTTTATTGCGGTTCAACAAATCAACCAACGACATCCAATCGCCATGTTTTGTATTATTTATCTGTTTATACTCAAGAGATATACAGACTAAGAAAGCTTATTGAAACCTACATATATAATTACGTCCTTCCCTCCTTCAACGAGGTAGCCGCCAAGGTGGTGGCCCTGGAAGACCTGGAAATGCTTCTACTCCAACGAGGGGCTGGGGTGCAAGGAACCCGGTTGGTGATTTCGGTCCCCATCGAGGAGGCCCATCAGGTCCACCACTCCATTGGCATATCAACATGGAATGCAACGGCTACCTTTGCAGCACGCAATATCTGTGTGGAACATGTTTAAGGCCTTGAGATCAGTACACGACCCTTCACACTGCCAGAACCACAGCTAGGGTCATTGGACGCTCAGCGTCACCACATAATTTGGTATTTTATTATTAGTTGTTTTTTTACATATCTTTATTGTTTTTATTTATTTATTTTAGACTAGTTCAAATGTAACTATGTGCTTCATGGTAAAATATATATTAAGTTTAGTAAAACTTTAGACGTCATGTCCAATATATGAATATTTCATTTCTCATGATCAACTTACGATGACTTTGTAGATTGGGCACAGGCGATATATTCCTCTATGAAATCGATTGTAAAAGCGTTCTTCATTTTTATTAATTTGTCGTCATGACATTTAGCTTGTACCTAAGTATTATATATATATATACTATTGTAGACTTTCATAGGCTGAAAAGAAACATAAGGCTATTATTTATTTGTGTATTTCCGGTCCTGTTTAAGGCAAAAGAAAGTAAAATTGATATTGCTTAAAAACCGATAACTAATATTATGAAATTTAGCCATTGAGTATGAGGACGTACACTTTCGTTTTGATATTTACTATAAGAAAATACCATTGGTAACTCAGTTAATGTTATGAATTCAAATGGAGGATGGAGCAGAGGAGTCAGCTTAGAACAATGCATTAATGACCCACGTTATATATTTCACGAAAAATAGAATTTCACAGAAATAGCTTATATAAAACCAATTATTTTGATCGATTCCTCGTATATTAGTCATCTATTAAGGACCAATTGATCAAAAGTAAAGGATTTTAAGCATTTTTGAGTAGCGGGGCCTGTTACAAGTTGACGGGTACTCAGAGGTTAAGGTATTATTAAACTATATATAGATGATTCATACTCTCTTATGATATCAAAGAGAGACGATCAATTAACAAATGGAACTGGTTTTTAGCTAACTAATTTGAAAAAGCCCTTGGTTCATCTTAAGACCAACTGATTCCATGAATAATGTCAGTCCGTGCCTGTAATTTAAAGCCTCACTGACATTATGGCTCCTGGAAACTGCATTGACTTGTACATGAATAATTGTTATTATATGTACAATAGTTATGAGCTGTTGTAGTAGGTTTTTTTTGTATTTTGAGTAACTCTTTACTCTACTTAACAGAAAATATTCACATTGAAAATTATTGTTTAGCAGTTACAATTAAAATCAACTCTTTGGAATCAAATTGAGTACATCTCTAACTATAAATAATAACACACCAACAACCCATAAGAAGCTCCGTTAATTCCACATTAAATCCCTGACTATTTTTGCTATATATATCCTATATATATAATATATACATAATTCCTAAAATTGTCTTGGTTTGTCGTTCACCAAAACGTTATCGTCGTCGTATTTAAAATTGAATCTTTCGTCTTTCATCATCGTTTTATCGCCAAAAACGAACGATAAGGAATTTTATTTGTCATATATAAAATATTATATATATATATATATATATATATATATATAATATATATACAGCCACTCCCAATAAAAAATGGTGCCAAGGAAAAGTATAAAACATACATTAAACCATAACAACGATAAACGAAGTATTTCAAACTTAATGTGTTATTTGCATCCCTCATACATTAATTTCCCTCATCACCGCAAGATGGCATCTCACTAAAAAAGAGTACCCAAATATATAATTGTATATATATAAATGCTTTCTCATTTTTTGTGCTCGTTTGTCTTTTTTATAAAGAAGCTTTGGCGAAGATGGGAAAGAAGAAGAGAAGAAGCACTTTAAGAGAGTCGCAGAGAAGAAGAAGGCAAAAAGAGTCTACTTTCAACACACAGAGAGAAAGAGAGGCAAATCTTCAGCTTCTTTTACCCTCTCTTTGGTAATAAAAAAAGGAAGAAACAAAGTACCAATAAGGTTTGTGAAACTTTTCCATCACAACCAAAGAAGAAGAAGAAGATCCGAGACTCATACCTGTGTAGAAACGATCATCAGCATTGGCGGGAAATCAAACACACACACACACAGAGAAAAAGAACAGAGAGGAGGAGAGAAGCAAAATGTATCCCAATCATTCAAGCCCAATGCAAGAAAACTGTAAGTTAACATCAACACGGATTTTAAAAAGCTCAAGATTTTTTGCTAAAGAAATTAAGAAATATGTATTTTGTTGTGATAAAAATAATATATATATATATACTCCTCATCCTCAAGACATAAAAGTCAACGTATCCAGATGCAATCAGTTTCTATTTACTCCATCAAATTTCTAAGCACACATTTCATAAACTTTTAAATGAACGTTGCGTAACACAAAATTCATTGAATAGATCGGCATTTTTTCAATTCCCGTGGGTGAGCAGCCTCTGGGTTGTCTCTCTTCAGCGATCAGGATTAGTCTTGTCAGCATGACTGCGTTTCACATTCCCTGGTATCTCTTCTCTCCATTTGGTGCATGTCTTGAGGGAAGTTTTCTCCCTCCGCATCGCTTAGGTCCACAAAGTTTTCAGTATATATATATATATATATATATAAAGAGAGAGAGAGAAGAGAGAGAGAGAGAAAGAAAGAAAGAAGAGAGATAGAGTCAGATATATATATATTATATATCTATTATATGTATGTATATATATAATATATACGTCAACTCGACTAGTCGATTCTCTCGGGACTGTGCAAAAACAATCGACTTAGGCGAAATTCGAGTTACAAATTTTGATTGCTAAGTCGAAGAAAAATTCGATATACAGGTAGGTGTGGGTGTGCACTCGTTCACATGTAGTCGCAATCATCGGCGAGGCAGCAGGTGGGCGAGGACACAATTTCTTTCTTTTAATTTTACCTCGCTTGGAGGGAGGAACATACCTTTTATATTCTCAAATTATATATTCTCATTTGGGAATGATCACTCACGCACGTGGTAGGTGTAAAATTTTTATCGAGGCCCCCTCCGCAGGTTAATTATCAGATTGGATTACCTTTCAACAAAATCATATTGGGACATGAAAATTATCTTGTCAAAGCAACTTGTACCATCAAAAACATCCAAAATCAGGCGCAGTGCATGCGGGCTGTGTTTTGGAAAGTGAGCGCCCTCTTCGACTTATCGAAGTTATTTTCTTGTTTATGTATGTGTTACTGTCAAAATATCTCTTCGACTTAGGCGAAATATCGACTTACAAAAATCAACTTGTACGATTTTTATTACACACATGTCAATGGAGAAAAAGTGGGACTTTTGATTATATTCGAGTTAGGCGACTTTTCGACTTATGCTATTTCGACTTAGCGAAGTTGACTGTATATATATACATATATCAGAACTGGGATTCGGTAAAAAGATCTACCGACGGTTCTGTATTCGGTATACTCTTCTACCGTTCGGATCGGTTTTCGGTAGATTTGATTATATATCTACAGTATCGATCGATTCGGTACGGTAGATAAGAAGAGAGAATTTATTTTGTATCTGCTCAGTGACTTCTTCATATGCATTTAATATCGGACAATTTTTAGCAACGGACAATGAAGTACATAATTTGCTATAATTTATTTGGAATATATGAAATTTATATATATTTTAGGTTATATAAATTTTATATGTACATGGATTAGTAAGGAAAGGAAGGCTATAGATTTTTTTTAATTTACTGTCTCTTATTGTCCGATATTAAATGCACTTTCAGGTACTCTGTATTCAATGCATAGCATGTGCTTATATTGAATGTATATTCATGTATTTGCTCTATAATTCTATAAGTTGTCCATTGGAGCTACGTAGTTGTTGTTTTTTATTTTGCAAGTTCAAGTTCTTCACACAAGGGAGCGCTTCAACTTTTACCTTAGTACTTAGTACAAATACCGTACCGATTGTCAATCGGTACGGTATTTGGTAGTTTCTACGGTCAATAGAATTGTCACAATGGAGACCTCATATCAAAAATGTGCCGACGCGAAAGAGTTAATTAAGTAACATTTCAATCATACATACATTTATTCAGCTAATTAAGAGAAATAAGTTTTAATTCAATAAATAATTTTCAAGAAAAATTGAGCTATAATAAAACTGATATGTTCTCTTTGTAAGCTTGTCAGATAGGCCCTTGACCAAGATATAGATAATACAAGATGCGCAGAACGCAATGTTTAGATTCCTCTGATTAGAAAAGAAAACTGAAACGTCACAGATGACGTCACAGTAGCTATTTGTTATTTTTAAAAAATCAAAGGTACATTTAAAACAGTGATTAATTCAAAAGGAAATAAAAATTGAAACCCGGGAGCTCTCCGCGGAGGCGGAGCTGCAAGGACAGCCACGTGCTCCGGAGCTCCTAGATGCGTGCGGGCTACCAGCCGCAGGCCTCAGAGTCCGTGCAGTGTTCAGGACTTCCACTTCCTCCCTGATGCTGAAGCTGTGCGTCCCCGGGTGGCTCGTGGCGAGAGAGAGCCTCCGCACGTTATTCCTTTGAGAGCCTTTCGTTCTTAGCTTCGTTGTCCTAGAGGTATTAGATACATAGGCAAATCGGAGCTGTGATGACGTCACATTTTTTTTATGGAAATATCCTTCTGTGTTTACTTGAGTTCTGCCCCCCCCCTGGCCCTTGACTATATCTCAAAAAGTTGATCTGTTTAGAGAACATTAATTTGGCTATTCTTCCTTGTCCAACAACAAATGTCTCTAAATCACCTGAGAAACCTCTGAACGATTCTTGATTGTGTCCCAGTGATATGGGTGTCTTACAAGTATCTATAATCCAAGATGTTTATAAGAACAAAACCATGCCTATATGCCCAGAAATAGCTGGAAAATGACTAAATATGCGATAAAATATGCGAAAAAAGTTAAATGAGCAAATAAATCGCCTTTAATATGAGGTAAAATATGTATATTTAAAATAAATAAAAATTATGTCATGTAATCATTGTTCAATTGAAGAATGAATGCCTATCTTTTACATTCCTCTCTGTCAGACTGGTTGGCTAGTCAGACCAAAGAGACTTAGTTTGGAGTTTGTGAGGCAATCGGGCGGGAATTCATTATTTCCTCTTCTCATTGCGCCATTGGTGGAATTTAGTCCCGTAAATACTTGATATATACATAGATATATATATATATATATATTATCCTCAAATATGCAATAATATGCATAAAAAGGCCAAATATGCGTTATATGCGTTAAAACGTCGCTTATGCCCAGAAAGTTACTTTACCAGATTCCAACAGCCCTGGTTATGACAATGGCAGCACTTAATATCTCATAAGATCGATTTATCATTGGTTTGAATACTTCATTAGTCATAAATTGAATAATTCCATATCCATTAAAATGTGATTATGAATTTATATATATATATATCCATAATCAATTGCATTTTGGATGCAGGTGCATTTCAACCTATTAAAGCTTATTTGTCTTTTTCCTTTCTGTATATAATTTACTATTTCTTGCTCAATGTGTATTTGTGAGTGGATGTAGGGCAGGTGACCCCCCCCCCCCCCCGGAATAGAGGACGGCGGCGATCGGTGGGTAGAAACTGTGCGTCTCATAATGAATGATGGTATCATTGTGATTTGTGACTGGTGAAAGGATGTGTTGTTGGATGTCTTGTCTTTGTCTTGGCAGTACGCTCCTGGGCTCCTAGGGCGGCGCTATGAGTTTTGAAGGACGTGGGGTGGGTGGGTTGGCTGAAGGGAGGTATTTATTATATAATAAAAGGTGAATTTAGCAAACGTCATCCTCTTGATGCAAAGAGAATAGGCTAAGCACCTCTGGGGGTCATGTCCTCCTAAGCTTCCACTCCTTGCTCCATGCTTGATCCGAGGCTGTGTCACGATGAATTCTTCTCACAAATGTTGTCTAGACGGCACAGCCGGCAGGCCACTCATTAGGAATCCTGGATCCTCGGAAGATTTTCCGGGAAAAAACACTCAAATTCCAATGAAAGAAGGAAAATACTCTTTGTTGTTTACATACTTGTGACGTCAGTTTCTCTTTCTCTGTTTTATCTCACTGGTTGACTTATGAATTTCTCTAAAAAAGGGCAAAATGGAGAGGATTAAAAAATATTCATTTGCTAATTTTGATTAAAATAAGGCATTTTTATGGATATTAAGCGTATCAAATTAAAGCTTGATATTTTTTCTTCATATCAATCAATTTTTAATCATGTAAGACCTTTGAGTGGGAGCAGTAGGAACAGTGAGTCTCTAAGAAAAACCCTTCATTTTTCGTACAAAATGACAATATTTTAAAGTTTAAATGTGCCAGAGACGAGTAAAAATTGAAATGGTATGGTCTAGCTCTATCAAATCATTGCTATTTATTTTGTCTATACTTCAGTCCTTGTATGTCAATAATGGCTCTGAATCGAAAAAGTGCTGAAAAAATTGAATCCATTTAGCTCTGAATTATCACTAACTGACAAATGATACCATATTGGAATCAGTGGATAAAACTCTATAAGAATTACAAAATAGTCGACCTTTTTTACTGTTGGCCAATTATCATTTTAAAATCGTCCTTCAGTAGGTTTAAAAAAAGGAAGTACAGCTTTGATTGATTATTGATTATATTGCCCAATTATCACAACGCAATTATACAATTACATGTTGCTTTTCTATATATTTAAAAAGATATATATTTGTGAATTCATCCGTTGTTGTGTTTTATGAATGAAGGTTATTACTAAGAACACATGGCTGCAAATTATCTTATTTCGAAAACCAAATTTTGGAGCACAAAAAATACTATTGACGTAATTCCATGTCATACACGGCATGACCCTCACCGATTTTCACACCATTTTTAACTCGTTAAAGGTCATAAAATTTCAGGTATTATGGACTACATAAGTCCATTTTAAGGGGCTCAATTTTTTGTTATTAATGTAAAAAATAAGTACCCATCATCTTATACATACTTCTAAAGACGATTACTCGCTCCCTATAATGTTTGGAATTTATTTTGTGCCCAAATACTGATACCGGATACCGAGCATTCATTGAGTAAAGATAGATACAATACAACAAAAATATTACAATTTTGGCCGCTTTGGTGCGTACTTTAAATGGCGTCCCTTCTGGGCTGTAAGTTTTTTTTATTAGGGAACTTAATCTTATTATTTACTGAAATTTTTTTTTGATGGGATCTCAATGGAATCAATCTATATATATACATAGGTACATATATATATATATATATATATATATATATATATATATATATATATACCCTATTTACCTGTAAATATATGTGGCCTACTTATGATTTCAAAGCTACGATCTTGTCCGTGAAGGAATCCTTAAATATAGTTTAAATCATTAATGTAGAACGTTGCCAAAATGGAAATTGCCCATAGGTAAGTTACTTGCGGTAAAAATTGAAGTAGTGGGAATATCTACACATACATATACATAAATCTGTCAGTCTCGTCTAATATTGTTGAAAATATATATTCCATTCGTATTCCTTTCCGCCATTACTGTGTGTATGACGGGCAATGGCCTATTTCAGGGGCATACTATTTTAAAGAGACCCCATTGTATTATTTTATGAATTGATTATAGTGATAATTGACCCTGGTACACTTGTTAATAAAATGCAGGAAGCAATTAATATTGTTCTGGAATGGGGGAAAACAAATGTTTTCACCTTCAACCCATCCAAATCTAATGCTATAGTCTTTTCAAAGCATACAAATTAAGATCAAATACTTTCTGCGACTATTTATGGCAGGAAAAGTAATTAAATATGCTACACAAATGAAGTATTTAGGCGTGGTTTTCGATCAAGGACTCACCTGGACTGAACATATTAAAGAAAAAGCTGCCAAATGTTCTCGAATATGGAATATGGCAAAGGCAGTCATAGGTCAAAAATGGGGCTTAACTTCGGATAGGGTTCTCTGGCTCTATGAAGCAATGATTAGACCCATTATCACATATGCATGTCTAATATGGGGACACACTGTTACTGCAAAGAAAGTCGAAATAAGAAAATTGAACAATATTCAGCGAAAGGTACTTATGAGTATGACTCATACACTCCGATCAACACCAACATCAGGAATAGAGGCAGTATTGGGCATCACTCCATGGATCTCTACATACAAGCACATGCAACAAAGTCAAGATGGAGAACAAAGTTTTTCTCCGGGATACCTGGGATGGTGTGGGCAATCTTTCAAGGCGTCGTGGGCATCGTTTCGTTAGTGATAAAATACTTCGTCGACTTCAATTGAATGAAACTAGCGACTACATTACAGGCAATCGTATCTGGGTTGATAACTCTCATGTTGAAAACTCTGACATTATTATATACACAGACGGATCAAAAGACGATAAAGACAACACAGGAGCTGGATGGCAATCACTAGAGTGATATATCCTTTTATCAATCATATATATCTCTTAATAAGGAAGCATCAGTCTTCCAAGCTGAGGTAATTGCCATCACACAATCTGTAAAAGCTTTACTTGAACAAAGCCATCTAAGAACGTGATTATTCGGTCAGATTATCAATCGGCAATTGCTGCTATTCTAAGCCCCTTTACAAAAAGTGCCACAGTTAAGAAATGCAAAGAAGTATTAAACAGCGCAAAATCCAAAATAAATATACATCTTGATTGGTGTAAGGGCCATTCAGACATCTCAGGCAACGAATTTGCAGACTACCTTGCAAAGAAAGGAACGCAAAGTAAAAATCGCTTATGTGTTGGAGCACCACCAAGCTATATAAAGAAAGTGATAGATGGCTTCTTCTATGAGGTTTGGTGCAACAGATACAAAAAGGATCTTGGAATGAAACATACTCATAGTATGTTGAATATTCCAAAACAAAAGGTTGTCGAACTTTCACGTCCAAATATGAAATTACTTTTTCAAGCCTACACCGGCCATGGACCATTTCTGGCTCATCTGAGCAAATGGAAAAACACAAATGCCATTTGTAATATATGCATGGAGGAGTCCCAAACCGCTGACCACCTAATCAACAGATGCCCATCGCTTTCATATGAGAGATACCAAGTCATGCAAGAAGAGGATGAAGATCTTCGTATTATTAAATTTATGAAATGTAAAAGATACAACAAATTATTGATTCTAACTTTAATTTAATTGCTTCATAAGTAGATTATAAAATAATTTATATTATGTAATACTCAATATCCATTTTTGCTGGTGTAGCTCATATACCCCTTTGTGTGATCGTGTTCTTTTGCTGTATGTATGTATTTGCTTTTATCAATGTATAATTGTAACATTTGCATGTACTATGGTAAGACAGCAATAAATTCTTAACTAGCTATAGTGCATAATTTGAGGATCCGGAGAGTAAACAATTTCAAGGCCCCGTACAGCCTTTAAGAATTTAAATAAATTATTCCTTATAAATTATACCACGGATCAAAGTTTTGATATTGAAGGGGTCGACAATTAGTAATTTTAAGGATAGATTTCCTATCTCTGAATTCATATTCACTCCTCAACATCCATGAGTGGTGTGATGTCTTATTCCCTGTTCTACTCAACAACTATAAGCTTTAATAATACTGAACCATTTTTCATGCCTTTCCATTTCTGACACCTTTCTAACTCCTCTCCCTCTCTCTGCCTTTTTTCAGCTCCAGAATACCAGAACTACAGCTCCCATCACCACCACGATGAGACCCTCAACAGCCTCCGCCAGCGTCTAAACACAATGCGCGCCATCTTCGGGGATGGGGACGAATCCTTGGATTCCGCAACGGCCCTCGGCCAGAAAGCGTGCGGCCCGCCGGCAACAGAGCAACTGCCTGGACACCATCATTGACGGGAGCTTCATGGGAATGGTTCTTACGGTCTGTCTCGCTATGGTTCTGGGAGCTGCATTCTTTGCATATAAGAATCTTTACTATGCCGTAATGAAGAAAATGAGTCCTGAGAGGAGTGAGCTATGAAGTGAATAATTATATGGAGGCTTCCCAGAAATGTTTTTGTATTAAAAAAATACCAATTCGCAGTTATATATATATATATATATATATTGCTTTTCTTTGTGATAATAAATGCAGACAAGGACTGAAATATAACAAACCAAAATTCAAAATTGCAGCTCATCCTTTCACATCTAAGATCTATGATTAATAAAATAATTTGGAGGGATACTTAAAAGCGGACACAAATCCATTTCCAACAATGGCTTATTTTATAATTGCTTATTTTAAATTCCTGACATCACAGACTATCAGAATTGCTAGGATGTTTCTTGGCGGGAAAATAGACAATTACACACACACACCGATTCAGTTAAACTCGTCTATTTGGGCGCCTACGGCGCCCATATGTTTGCCCTTCGGGTATGTGTAGGTTTCGGAGCTAGTTTGTGAGTGAAACAGACCTTAAAGAATATAACAGAAGAGAGAGAAAATAATTTTCTGTTTTGTACAAACATTCCTCATTAAAAGTTTGACTTTGTACAAATAATATGTTTTAAGTCACATGAGATGCTTTTTTCTTTTTCTATTTCTCTACCTTCTCCTCCTCCTTTTCTTTTTATTTTTTCCTCTCTTTACCTCGAAAAGTAGGTAGTCCAAATCAGACAAGGTCTGAATTTTTTTCTCATTTTTGGTCCCGTCACTTTGCAAATAGTTTTATTAGGTCCGTCTTGACCCAAGGATTCCATAAATACCTTCAAAGTTCAAATCTGACCATAAATGGGGGAGGAGATAGCGTGCGGACATACAGACGGACAGAGATTGGTGAATTATTATATAGATTCAATCCAAACATAAGCCATCATGATATGTCCTTTGTGAGTAACTGATCTTCCTCACTCTAAAGACGGACGGTGAAAATAGTACAATCACTACTTTATTATGTATTTTGGGAACAATATCTTTAAATCATTGGGCAATAACCCCTTCCTTTTAACAGAAGGAACATTGCTGAAGTAAAAAAGGGAGTTTGTCCATTTATTTTCTTCAAAAATCACTCTTTCGAGTAGAAAGAAGACGGAGAGACTCGTTAAAGAACCACAGGGATGACTTTGATGTTGTTGTACAGATCTATTCTTTTTTAAAGATTGGAATTCTTTCTTTGTATGAAGCACTGATTGACTTTAGCATTAATTTTAGGTCATTCTTGCCATCTATCATATTTCTGCACCATTCAATGCCCAATATTTCGTCTTGCGCAGTTTAATAAAATATGAATAAATGGTAATGTATGGTACATGCTTCCAGGCCTTATTCGTTAGAAAGAATGTTTTCCCCTAGTTAACGACGTGCCTGATATGTTTAAAAGTTTTATAAAAGGATCTACTTGAGTTCGTTTGATGATTAGTACTTCAGGATTAGCTTCAATGGTAAATGTTACGTCATATACGTCAAAAAAAAAAAAATATATATATATAACTTGTTGATTTATCCTTCATGAGCACGAACGACAAGAAAAATTCCTTATCGTTCGTCGTTCCTTTTTTGGCGCCAAAAAAGACAAAATTTCCTCCTAAAAAAAGTAATCACTTTTTTCAAATGGCGTGAAAAATTCGTTTCTATAAAAAAACGTCGTCCATTTTTTCATAATTACGAATGACAAACAAACGATGAACGACGACCGATTCAATTTAAAAATACGACGAATGATAACTTTTGGTGAACGACAAACGAACGACAATTTTTCGTTTTTGTCAACAAGTCTGATATATATATATATAGCTATATATATATATATATATATATGTATATATGTATCTGTATGTGTTATTAGAAAATAAATATTCCGTTTCGACTAGCCTTTTTCAAAGCTCCAACATCATTAATATTTATCTTCTTAGATACAAATTCTGTGTGGATAAATACAGCTGTTACTTTTGATTAAAAGGGGCATCTCCAGAACATATAAAAAATAGAATGAGGCGCTCTATTGCATGTATTTTGTAGAATATATATTTGTTAAACATCTTACATTTTGAGTGGCATGTAAATGCCGACAAAACATTTAGAAGAAGGAAAATTCCCTCGAGAAATTTAGACGTGTAAATATTTTTGACAATTAAATGGGATGTTATCCTCTTGACGTTTTTGGTTACATACAAGTAGTCTGACTATTGGTGTTTGTTCGTACCATGCATATGTCAAGTAAGAGACTTAAGTCTATTATAAATATTATTATTTTGTCATAGAGAGAATTGTATATTTTAACAAATAAATGTAGTTCGCTGGAGAATAAATCTGACAAGCAATTGTTATAAGAATGCCTTTGTTTTTCTAATCCAGTGGTTTCTAACATTTTGTGATCGAGTTCTACTGTGAGGTCTCATACAGTTGCCGGTTAACCCATGGGCTGTCAATACGGGCATGACTTTTCTTACAGCGCATTTAATATGATAAATACATACAGAGTTGTATCTAAATATAGCATCCCTATGCATTTGGGCCCTTTTCCCATGAAGCGACATTTTCCTTTTCTATCTTGGGTCATAGATACTTCTGGTCCATTTCTTTTGAGGAGTTTTTTTTTTCCTGTATTTCAGTTTTTAACAAGACGGAATTCCGAGAGGAATACGCTAATAACACCCAATTCACATCACAGCGACATCTATTGGCAGAGTAGGCTAACTTGAAAAAATTAGTAGTATTTAGCTCATTTGGCGCAAAATTTCTGCACTCAGAGTACCAAAATTTAATCACTTCTGGCTTTTGGCATTTCCAACACCTCCACAAAATTTCATCCAAATCCGTTCAGTACTTTTTGAGTGATCCTGCTGACAAACCAACAACAACAACTAACAAACCAACAACCAACAAACTAACAAACCAACAAACTAACAAACCAACAAAACGCCAATGAAATTATTATTTCCTTTTTCGGAGTAATAATAGTCGAAGGTATCACGATTAAATACAACGCTAGAATACATTTTTGTCTTAAATTAATGCAATGTCAAAAGAACATTACATTAAACAAAAAAAATATGTTGCAATGGAGTGTTAGATTAGGTTTAATAAATTAAAATTCACATCATAATAATTATGAACTAAAAAATTAAAACATACATTAAAGTCCAAATAGCTTATAAATTTACTAAACAACGCTTTAATTATTTTAAAATGACATTGAGACTTACCTGGAAAAAACTTGATTTCCCTCGGTGCGATAGAGTACACGGCTGTTGGTTACGTTAGGGATTTTGAGACTGAGGACTCCATATCTGGCGGCGGAAGCTGCTAGGATAATTCCACGGAGATCTTTGATACTTAAAATCTCACTCGAAGTTAGCTTGCTCCCTATTCTTGCTTTAACATTCAATGCCGCAAAATCAATCGCTTTCGAGACGTTTGAGCGATTATTTTTCCGTTTGAAAGCTCAAAGAGTATCACAGCTTTTTATTATGCATTCATCGGCCCTATCCATTCCTCAATGTTAATTAAAATTAAATTTTTAGAATAGAATCGACTGGACAATCCACAAGTGAAAGATTGTATTATTATACCAATTGCAACAGTCTTCAACATGCGAGCTAAACACTATACAAATAGCGTTGCAGAGTGGCTGTGAATTTTCTCCCGTCGTGAATTCCCCACCATAAATCGTTCAATTCTTAGAGTTCAGTTATTCGATTGTGTAAGAATGTTGTATTTGTTGCACAAAAAACTTGCATTTACATATATGCGGCTTTAAAGAGAGGATATTTAAATATCCCTTCATTGAAAGGATGACTATGCTGCGACGAAGTAAATGAATACATATTATTGACAAATGCCCTTTCCTTCAAAGAAGCCGTTTTTCCGGGTCCATTTTTTATAAGAGACGTTATTGATTTAGAGATATTACATATAAAAGTATATATAAACTAGAGGCATATATACACTCAGAGAGTGCAAACCTCCGCCGTCACGGGGTCCTTATGAGCCTTCCGAGGCGGATTTTTCACGACTGGGGCGGCGTAGAGGGACGGGGGAGGGTTCCCCTCGACGGAAATTTCGAGAGGAAGACGCTCCCGGCACCCGATTTCACAGCACAGCGACATCTATTGGCAGAGTAGGCTAACTTGAAATATTTATTAGTATTTAGCTCATTTTGCATCTTAAAGAAGCACTCAGAAATGCCAAAATTTAATATACTTGTTCCTTTGGTATTTCCAACAACTCCACAAATTTCATTCGAATCGTTCCGTACTTTTTGAGTTATCCTGCTGACAACCAACAAACAACAACAACCAACAAACAAACAACAAACACCAGTGAAAACATACCTCCTTCGGCGGAGGTAATAAACATTATATCTTTACATTTTTTCTGGACACTAAAAATAGACAGCCAACCAATATTTTTTTAGCTTGAGCTTGTCATACCATATTGCACAAATAGATATCCATGAGTTATTCGTACATTCTTCAGCTTGCCTCTGACGTCAGTATTGACAAATTAAAAAAATACTAGATAATTTGATGATTGTTGATGATCTATTTATTTATTCCTCAACACATTAAAGTATTGCTCAAAGAAATTTTGAAATGAACATATTTATTTAAATTTAATTTTTCCTTAGAAATAATATACAAATGAAGCCTTAAAATGAATGAATAAAATAATTGTTCTTTCGAAAACAAAATTAATTTAATTCTTTGCTTTTTGTATATTAGTTTTATTTTGAATTTTATTATTCATATCTGCTGCAGCAATACAGAGCAATAAATAAAAATACATTGATATAACAACTATAAATCAAAATATTTATTGATCCGACAAGTTTATTCATGGCATTGTTTTATTTATGTTTTAATGTTTTGTGAAATGTTTATTTTTATATTTTAGATGATACTAAGGTTTTTTATGTTATATTTTTTAAGATTTGTTTATATACTAATATTAAATGTACCATGCACAATTTTTTTTTGTTGAAAAGTCTAGATGATGAATATCACGACATCATCTCCTACCAGCAGACCGGTTCTCTCAAAAGGGCATCTTTAAGACGTCCATCAAACACCCCCATCCCCTTAACTGGTTTATGGAGATGTCTCTCTCAAGAACTATCTCAATGGACTCGCTGATGTCTCGCCGGCAAGAATGTGTACGACCTCCCCGTATTCAAAATTAACAGACCCGGCATGATAGAACCCAACCTGAGGATCAAAATTACCTCCTATGAAAGCTTCATTAAAGTTTGAATTTATATTTTAGTATTCTTATGTTGGAGTGCAAACTTTAGATTATAATGTCTATTTATGTAATTAATTTACGAATGTACTTCAACCCTTATAAGAAATGAAATACAAAAAAGAATAATAAAAATATAAAAATATATATATTTTGAACCGTAAAACAAACAAAATGGATCATTAAGGTTTCAATTTACGGTTCAAAATTGACCTAAATATAAAACGTCGACTTATTAGTTCTTTAAAAATGCCAGTATTTTCTCTCGTAAATCCTCTTGGCAGGCTTTAAAAAATGAATTCAACGCAATGGCACGAGTTGTGGAATATTTCCTTTCCATTTCCAATCATATGATGTTGTGTTCGGAATTTTAATTTGCAAGGCTGAGACACGGGCGGCGACTGCAATGATTATTGCCCTTAGGTTCTCGACCTTAATGTATGAGTTTGTCGTATTTTTTTATATGGTATTTGCAATTAAGGACTTAAGGTTTAAAAGTGTCTATGTCTATAGCTTTGTGAGAAGGGGAGGGGAATTATACTTACGATTATAAGCACCAAAAAGAACATAGGCTTTTGAAACGTTTGAGATAATTATTAGGTTCTTCCATAAAAAATGAGGTCGACAATTAAAACTAAACATCCATCCGGGGGTTATCCTCGACCAGGCGCTTCACACGGGCCACATTCTCCACATTCGTCTCCGGGGACGTCCAGGACGGGTCTCTTCTCCAGGGCAAAAGCACGTTATCGAACTCGTGTGCCATCTCTGGAGGGTGGAGAGGCCAGGGCTAGAGTCAGGGAAGGTAGAGAGCAGGTCCCCGGGGATCTCGTTTGACTGTCCTGGCGAGCTTGATCCGGATCAAGAAGTAGGAGCGAAAGTCGGGTGTCTCCATTTTTCAGCGGCGAGTAGAAGGAATGATAGAAATGACGCGATTACTCACCTTATATACTAACCTGAGTGGCGCCGTACAGTCTGTTCCAATACAAAAATATGCGATAAGAACGCTCCCGTAGAAATTTTTGAGATAGCATTGAACTTTTCAAGATAGCTAACGTACCCTCATTATTTATGGAACAACCTAATATTTCATTTTCGCACATATTTAATAGAATAAAACACTTGATCACCATAAGGTCAGACAATCAATGAATGATTGAATGACAGGATTTCAATATGTTTTAGCTATCCTCTGATTTTCTTCATATTTAATATATTACTTTTAATAATAGAATGTCGTGCCGCAGCCTATCAGTTCATTACAAATATATGATTACATACAATCAATCTGTGCAAACTTTAAGAAGAAGCTGACTGTGCCACCAGGGTTTCCACTGGCCTCACACGTAGTGGCATCAGTGTTGGGTGAACAAAATTCATCAGCATCGGTTTTAAAGTCTCTCTAAAGGGCGCGCTGAAAGCTAAAAATATAATATCTTCACTGTTACTAAGATTCTTTTGTTTATCGGTTCGCAAACTCACAGCAAACCGAGGCCTCAGCCGTTTGTCCTCCATCTGGATTTAAAAATCCGTCCACAAAACTTGGTGCCTGTTGTAGCTGAAGCGTCGCAGTTCGTCCCAAAGCTACACCAAGGTGAAAGTGAGGTGAAAGACCTCACAAATAATGTAAGGGTAGCAGCTAATTCTGTTGAAAGATAATTCACGATGGAAAGCCTTAACCGACTCCAAAAATATTGTTCAATATTTTAGAGCCTCTTTCCAAGCTATAGTCGGGTGTAGGGAGGGCACTTCCCTAGACCAAAACCAAGAAAAACTCAAGACTCTTTCATATTTTAATCGTCTAACATATCTCTATATCTGAAGAAGCAAATTAAAGGTTAACAAAGCATGTGGTCCGATGGAATAATAGGCAAAGTTTACTCACTCTGCCCTAATGAAGTTGTCCCTTATTTCCTTAAGATTGGCAATGACATGGAGAAAAAAGGCAAAATTTCAAAGTCTTTAACGAAAGGAGGATCATACTCATCTAAAAAAGGTAAAGGACAGATTTGAGCCATTGGAGGCCGATAACAATTTTAAATGAATCTTACAGAGTTTTATCGGAATTTTAGCCCAAGAACTTCAAAATTCTATTAGTTTTAATCAAAAGGGTTTTTTAAAACACAGGAAAATCGCTGGCATCTCTCGCAAAATTAAAGCGTCTATTGACTCGGTGAAAAAAAGGCCAAAAAATATGGAGCCATAGTCGCCATCGATTTTTCCAAGGCCTTTGATTCAATTCATCATCGTCATATTCTCAGAAAGTTTCAAGGATAGTACCTAAAAGATTTTTCAACCAGTGCGAGCGTTGCTTTAAAAATGGCTCGTCAACAATTTCCATCAATGGCTGTGAAAGTAAGCCTATAACCTTAGGAAAAAAGTTGTAGGCAAGGCTGGCATCAGCCCCGCTTCTTTTTATCATTGCGTTGAGAACTTTGTAAGAAGAGTTGTAAGAAAATTTGGAGGTTTTGGAATAGATTTCGAGGGTCACCGACATTTAATCGACCTTTACACGGACGATATCACTCTAACGGTGGAGAGAAGCTCGGCCGCACAAGTCTCAAAACGAGTGGAAATATTAATTGAGTTTTTCTAAATTTGAGAAAATGTCTGGGAGTTTCCCTAAACAAAGATAAAACCGCAATTATACCTATTGGAACCTGGAGTCCGCAGGAGGGGGGAAGGTCGCCTCGTGTTGATGATTAAAAAGCAGGTCAACATCTTGGGCATAGATTGGTGTGGAAGCGGAATCCATGAAAACAATTGCGACTTTTATATCAGCTATAGCGGCGCAACAACATTGAAGGTGGAGATCATATAATTTACAGAATAATTGACTTCATCATAACACACAATTGTACCAAAAAAAATTATAAAGCATCGGCTTGCCCCGGAAATTGCAGGAGAAGGCTATCAATGAGGAAGGAATATGGTTGAAAACCTGTTTCACCGCAGTACTTACCTGCAATTAAAAGTTCAAAACAACAAATGGGGAGGAGGAATCTCTCAACTATCAGTGATTTTACCAAAAATGTACATAAATATTTTTATTGATATAACGAGCGAATGCAGAAATT
>CP045910.1:3104137-3133798 GCA_013387185.1 Caligus rogercresseyi
CCTTGGTCGCAACTGCCTTGAATAATTTACTCTGTTTCCGCATATATATCTAAGTGTATTTTATTTATTCAACAGTTCAAATTTTAAAATATGTGCAGGAAAGTAAATACATATAAACCTAAGAAAAAGGATATTGACAATAAACATAAATAAATATTATAACTTAAAATTTGATCTTAGGAGCTGAACAATACAATTTTTACATGATGGACATGTTAGACTAAGAATACAAATTTAATTTTTACACTTGATAATTTTTTTGCAGATTACGAATAAAAACTTACTTGAATGTTATTTACTTTAAAAAATGAACAAAATAGGCAGGTTTTTTGCCGTTAGTGAATGGTGACATATCCCACATTGAGCTTTGCATTGCATACAACAAAAAATCCAGTCATTTAATGCATTCAGAACACCCCTTACTTCAACAGAAAGAAAAAGTCAATTTATACTTATTCCAACCTCCCTTTTCCCTAAGAAAACATTCGAATATGTGTCTGCTTCTTCAAGGCTTTAAAAATCGAAGAGAATCCATATGTTTATATTAATTCGGTGACTGGAATCCCTCGCACATGGGAGCATTTCAGAGGACCTAATTAAATACAAGCTATAATGATTCATGATCCAAATAAATTTATGAAGAAATGTTTGTTGATATAACCTGATATAACAGATCATATAATGAAATTGGTTTAAAGAATTCCATTTTTTAATATTAATGTATAATAGTAAATATATCGGTAGTAGAGCTACACAATTACTTCGATTTACATATACTTCAGCATGATTAAAAAGCATGAATCTTTGCTGAACGTCATGATTTTATTTACGAATCTGTTTTTATTTTGTGTACACAACTTTCAATAAATATATTTTTTTCAAAATATAATTTAAACAATTAATTCATGGTGTCAGTAAATTTTTATTGGTGTTTACTTCCAAAATGACCCATGCCAACGGCATTCTTGGAACCCAAATACAAAATATCTATTTCCTTTCGATTTTTCAATTCATGAAGATCCAAAAAAAACTAATATATTTGAGCGTTATCTAAGAAAAGATTGAAATCGGGCCAGGTTTAATCCAGACTAAAATAGCTTAATGGATACGAATTGCTTGCTTGATCAGGAGTTTCTTTAGAACCCATAACTAAAGTGATGCACTAGGTTCCGGATCAATAATTGGAAGCTCACATTGCAAAACATTTACACACACATCGCCGCATTTATCATAAAGAAAATTAAACTTCAGTTTTTAGGTGGAAGGTAATGAAAAGCTAACAAAAATCCCGATATTCAACGCTCCCATACGTTACTTTGCCAATAAATATTATCCATAAAAAATATTATAAAATCTACGGAAGTTCAAGACAAGTTGTCTCCCACAACCTCTCATAAAACCTCAACTTTTTACAGAGCCCTTGATACAGCTAATTAGAAAAACGAAAATAAACTTCAATTTATAAAAAGGATCAAAGTAATGAAGAACATTCTCAAACCTCAATTATAAGTCGATAATGTAAACATATAGGGTTTTTAATACTTTGGATCCTAAGAAACAATATATTAACTATTTGATTCAAGTAGTTAATATATTTAAATTTTGAATGCTTTAACATGATAAAATATAATATATTTCCTGTTTAGATCCTCTATACAAAAACATCAATTTCAGCTCCTCCCTCCTATCCATGTAATTAGTGAGGACTATATACTTATATATCTGGCTTAGCCATATCAATAGTTCTTCTGTCGGAGAAGAAGATGAATCTTCCTCTATGGCTCTTCAGGTCATTGAGGAGAGGTTTACCATTAATGAGCCTTGTGGATGCTGCACGAATGTAATTGTTTGGTCATTCGGTATGACCGCTACCCGAGGCTCTCCCAACTGCATGCTCACTCCACGGTTCCTGGACAAGAAAGTCTCTGGCGAGACCTTGATGGGCTTCTTGAGGCCTGCAAGGAAGCGGGGAGTGCGGATACGGTCACTCCTCATATTGCAGAACTTGTGGCAATCCTCAACCTACCAGGTATTACAAGGCCCGGTACACAGTGGTCTTGGGGGTAGTTAAGAATATTTTAAATAGTAGTGGGATTGATTCCCGCGCGAGGGAATTCGAGGATGGCATTCTTTCTTGCTTGTTCCATGATGGTAACTGTTTGTTGTAATTGTGGCGGAAGTAATGGCGCACTGTTCACACAACCTTTGATATTCTGATGGTTTAATCCCAAGTATCCACATAATGGATTTAGATGAAGTAATTTCAATTTATGGTGGGCACCTTGTATTTTGAAAAAGTGTTATATTTATCTTACGGACCCTGTATACGATCTCTGTTTTTTTTTTTTTGCAAAAATATCCTTTCTAAAAAAGTCCTCACTTTTTTCAGAATGGCGGAAAAAAATTCCTTATAAATAATCGTTGTCAATTTTTTTCAGAATGACAAATGACAAACGAACGATGAACGATCAATTTGAAAATAACGATGAACGATAACTTTTGGTGAACGACAAACGAACGACGAACCGACAAATTTTGCGAATGTCAACAAGTCTGATATATATATATATATATATATATATAACTAAAAAAATGAATTCCGTTCGTTCGTTCGTTTCCCTGTATCTCCCGAACGGGTCATTAGATCTGGACGAAATTTTCAGAGAATAGTTTGAGACCTCAGGGAGTGTTTTAGTGGGGTTGCCAACTCCTGTAAAATTCGTCATCGATATGCTTATTTTATTCGCCAAAACGTTTTTTGTCATTTTTTTAAATTGCCAAGTTAGATTTTGACTAACTTTTCTGTGGATGATTGTAAGGTAGTAAGACATGTTTTTGTTTACCGAAAAAATCGTTTTCTGTATGATTTCTTAAAAATAAGTTATTTTTTATCCCTGTTTTTCCCCAAAATTTAAGTTTTGTGGAAAATAACAACTTTCTTTTAACGAGACATCGCGCTAATCGAATTTAATAATGCCTAGAGATAGAGAGTGATGTCAACCACTCTCAACTTTTCTGATAAATATATGAAGTCTCTTAAGTTTTTGCTTTTTCCCCCCATCAACGGAGATCAAACAAATACTCTGATATTCAGCGCTACCACACATATATTAGGCAATCTATGTTCTCTATGAAATGATTCAAAAAATGACTTTTTTAATGATATTTAATACCCAGCCTTAAGGAATACAAAACGGAAAAAATGACAAAGAAAACAAATACTCTGATGTTCAGCGCTACCATACATATATTAGGCAATCTATGTTCCCTATGAAATGATCCAAGAAATGACTTCTTTTTATGATATTTAAATATCCAGCCTTAAGGAATACAAAACGGAAAAAATGGCAAAGAAAACCCAATGATAACTTTTTAAGAAACTGATTTTAAAATGAAAAGTGCGATGATATCACTGAAATTATACGTATTATTTCTTCTTTTCACGATGTTTAAATACTCAGCCGTAAGGAATAAAAAACGGAAAAATGGCAATGAAGACCCAATGACAACTGTTGAAGGAACTGATTTTAATATGAAATGTCACATGCAATGACATCAAAATATGTTTTTTCGTGTGATTTCTTCTTTTAACGACTTTTAAATACCCACCAATAAAGAATACAAAACGGAAAAAATGGCAATGAAGACCCAATGACGACTTTTTAAGGAACTGATTTTAATATGAAAAACACATGCCATCACATCACTAAAATTATTCGTGTGATTTTTTTTTCATCCAGACCATAAGTTCCAATAAGATATTATATTATATTTAAGGTTATAACCTTCAATTTGTACAGTTTTTCTTTTGCTGTTTTCTCCCATCAAAGAGACCAAACAAATACTCTGATATTCAGCGCTACCATATAAATCTTCTATGTTTTCTATGCAATGACTAACAAATACTTCTTTTTATGATGTTTATATACCCAACCTTCAGGAATAGAAAATGTAAGAAACGGAAATGAAGAAGCAATGACGACTTTAAAGGAACTACTTTTAATATGAGAAATATTACGCTTCCATACATATATTCTCTATGACAACAGTCTCACTTTCACTTAACCTACAACAATTTTTGCATCCCCCCAAAAAACTTTTTTTTTGTTTATTTTTTTGGGTTCAACCACATTAACATACTCATTTGGTCCTATTGTTCAGTCTCAGAAAGCTATTGGGTCACACATTTGTATATAAGGCCTGCCCTCAGGTCGAGAAGTCACACAACCTCCAGATTTTTGAGAGAGCATCAACCCCTTCATTTACTGGACTGGATTTATCTGATTGAAGTAAGTAAAATGCTTTAAATATTTTTTTTGTGTTTATTACAGTGTCTAGAAATTGTCCATATGTATTCATTGTAGAAAATGTGCATTACATTTTACTTAGAGCTTGTTTTGTAAGCGTTGCAATATTACAACGTTGGGTGAATGTGGTAGTCAAAATATCCCTGTTTTGAGAGGAACCTCTTCGGAGGACCTTCCATTTACATTTTTTCTATATAACTTTAAACTACACATGATTTATACATTCTAGCCTTATATTAGATTACATATTATTCCTCGGTACAGTGTGACGGATGTGATTGAGATGGTCCAAAATGGAGAGAGTGATGTGGACATAGAGTTTGGCGACACTGATGCGAGTGATGAGGAGTCAGATAACGATGCCTGTGTGGACAAAGAAAACCAGGAACCCACTTATTGCACAGCCAGGACATTGGACATTGAGCCCCAATCAAATGAACACATCAAGCCCCGTGACAGATATCGCTGGCAAAAAAAAGGATTTCATCAGTCCCAATACTGATTTTTCTGGTCCAGCTCTCACAGATGATGCAACTGTCCTCCACACACCGCTGCAGTACTTTGAAAAGTTTGTCTCAGAAGACATGATTCAAGCTCTGGCAACCAATACAAATGAGTACAGCGTTCAAAGTAATGGAAGATCTGTGAACACCACAATCAAGGAAACAGAAAATGTTGGGCATGTACCTGAGGATGGGCTTGGTCCAAATGGCTGGAACCCGTATGTATTGGGAGACAGATACGCGGCACTCCCCAGTTGCTGATGTGATGCCCCGCAACAGATTCCAATCTCTTTTGACAACATTACATTTGTGAACAATTCAACAGTGTCAGAGACTGAAAAGAGGGCCAAACTCTGGAAACTCAGACCATGGCTTGAGTCATACAGAGAGAAATGCCTGCAGGTGATACCCGAAGAGCACAATTCTGTGGATGAGATGATGATTCCTTTCAAGGGGAGGTTCAGCAGCATCAAGCAGTATATGAACTGTTTCTGGGACTATCACTGTACATAAATGTTCTATTGACTACACACTGATGCCAGAGCTGTCCCAGACCCGGAACCCTCTTGGCATGTGTGTGTGTGTTTCTTTGTTTGTTTTATTGTCCAATCACTGCACTATGGAACTGTTGATTACACTATGAAAATACTGACTTGAAATATGTCTCATTTCTTTTACTTCTACTATCTCTATATTAAATCATAAATGTATCTGTCAACACTCTTTCCTGGTCATGTTAATCTTGTCTGCCTCAACTGACCTAGTATGTTTTTTTCACATTTTTTGCAACTCATAGAATGTTCTTTGCACAATTATTTTTATTACTCTACTTTACTAAGTTCCTGTTGTTGCAATAAATGACTGTTCAGAACAACATGACTGAGATTATTTTTCATGTTATACTGTTCTGGGACAAAAGCAAAACCCTGCAGAAGAATCCTTAGTTCTGTATTGTTGTTCAGACAATGAGTGTAAATGCAGGAGATTCTGCTCCCCATGAGCCCAACGTTGCAATATTACAACGTTTCCGTAAAAACTTAACAAAACATTTTTTTTAAACACATCATTTTCAGCATCAAAGGCCTCCTACAACAACATCTTAATGGTTGATTTTTTTGTGTTTTTCTATATCTGGGTCTTACAGGGTAAGATGTATCTAAAGCTATCCTTCTCCAGTCAATGGTGACTAAACAAATACCCCGATATTCAGCACAATCATACGTGACTTCGGCACTTTATCAAATACTTAAAAATAAGTTCTTTTTATGATGTCTAAATATCCAGCCTGGAGTAATAGAAAAAGGAAAAAACTACAATACAGATGCAATGATGTTATTTTTAAGAAACTGATTTTAATATGAAAAATCATAAGCGATGACATCACAAAAAATATTCGTACGATTTTTTTTCTATACCAAAGACTATTTCAAGTTAGAAAAATCCCTGGCAGTGCCGGGTAACATCGCTAGTAATTATAAATTCTATGATATGTAATTTTATTGAATAAATAAAGTGAATAGACTAAAAATTAAGCTGTTGAATTTAGGTCATAATATAAAAATTACGTTAGCTATTTATGTTAACTTGTAGCATTCTACTTGCTTATATAAAAAATCAGTTCGACTGGAAGAGATGTAGAGACTATTTCTGAGTGGGACTTACTTTGCATTCCGGAGAGTCCGTCCCCACAAAGTCCGCCGGGACCCGGTGGACTAAATCCACTCGGGCTCGTGATAGTTATTTTGTCAAAGTTATTAGTTCCATACATTCCATTGGGTGGCTCCGAAGTAACTAGGTTATCAAAGTCCTATTGCAGGGTGCAAATATCTAATGATATATAAATACATTAATGCATAATTTATTATATATATATATATATATATATATATATGTATATATATAATATTGTATATATATATGAAGTCTTCTCCAAGATTTTTCCGAAAAAATTCTTAAATGCTACAAAAATTGCTATCAAAGGCTAAAAAATAAATTCACCCATAATATCTGTCAATTAAATTAAATAGAAATAACTACCCAATTTTAGCGCCCTTTGTTTATTATTTATCGATGCTTGATAAATAGTATCGACAAAACCTCCTTTAGAGCTAAATCAGATCTAAACTATTCTTAGGAATTGTAAAATTGATTACCATCTATTCCTCCCGAAGTAGAAAGCTATATATACATGGCTTAAAGGGTTGCAAGCTACAAGGGATATGCAAAGATCGTTAAATTGATCCGTCAAGGACTCGATTTACATTCTTGGATCTTGCCCTCAAACAAACTAACCCAATGGGCTGATGCCAAAATAGCTATGGGCACCATTTATTTTAAATACAGACCTTGACGAGCTGTTTTCAACAACTTTGGACTAAAAAAAGTTCGCGAAAAATCGTCGTTTGTCTTTCGTCTTTCAAAGTTGTCATTCTTTGTTCATTTTTTCAAAATATATCATTTCACAAGTTATTCAAAAAATCGGATAATTTGTTAGTATTAGTTCAATACCAGGAAACGTCTGACTCTTTTGAGTGGCATGGCCCGGTGAAAAATTGCTTCAAGGTCGATTTCGTACAAAGTTTCGTGAATTAACCTCCCAGACTATGCAAAGAGTTATGTCAAAATGTGAGCTAATGGAGGGATTCCTAATAAAACACAAATAACTGTTTTTGTAACACTGGAAAAAAAATTGAAGTAATTTCTTGTCAACAGAAGGAAATAGATTTTAGTCTTATCGTTTTATTTTGTAAAATTTAAAAATGTAAGCTAAAATGTCGTCTGCAAGTCGGTTAGGACTATATGACCTATTTTAAAATCTTTTAAAATAAGATTCAGTTGTCTGAGAAAATCAATTTTATGACATTGAGTAATTAAGCGATACAAAAAATATACACTAATCAATTACTTATATTTCTTTACAAAGAAGTTTGCATGCAGCTCAAAATCTATTGGAGTAGAATCATTTTGTCAGAAAAACGGAAGATAGATGCACTTAGCTGCTTTTAGCTCACAAACATACTGTTTACAAGCTTCACATAATTGCTTGACTTGTTATTCAAAGAAAAATTATCCACAAACAAGACAAAGGAACTCCAAGCATTATACACAATCTGGTTCATAATAAAAACAAACAGATAATCATTCATTAGCTTTCTGATCTGAGGATCATACAAATTCCAGCTTTTGTTTTTACTCAGTCCAGGGAAAGCATCACAAATGTAGTTAAAACAGTCTCCATCTTTGTCTAGGGCTTTGACAAATTGTTTCATCAATTCTTAATGTGAAGAGTAGAAAAATGATCTTTGATCTGTCCACAGAGGCTCAGCAATAAATTTTTCTCTCCAACAGTCATATGAATCCTCTCTGGTCACTCTTTCCTCACCCAGTGGTCCTCCCTTGCCCTACTATCCCAGTGACAGAGAAAGTAAGGGAATTCGGTTTCTTTTAGTTGGTGGCATGGGCAACTGGAATGGATCCATATTTATTCCATTATGGGACAGAACAACTTTGTGACTGTATTTAGAACTGTCAATGAACTTAGAACTTGAGGATGTAGTTACTTATACCTAACTTATCCAGGAGACCAGGAATGCCATTACAGTGAACAAGTCCATCTTTCTCGGAGAAGAAAGGTCCAAAGTCTGAATCTCTTGTTCTGTAGAAGGATATTGTTGTACAACTTTGAAGCAAATTATTCTAACTTAATCTAGAGGCAAAAAGTTCTGCATATTTTTGCGCAAGTGAAGTCTCTCGCAAGGTCATTTAATTATCTATAGTTGAACTGCTTTGGCTGTGATGTTGTACCTTCAAAGTGTATATCATCATGATTGTGTGAACTATCACATTGCAACTGCTCAGTCGCACTCACATAATCTGTAACATCTGGAAGTGATTCGAACACTGGAATTATAACATCTTCACTGTGGGGCACTGGTCTGATAGCAGAATCAAGTTTGGATACTTTTTAAACTCTTTCTGTTTTTTATTTGTACCTATACGGTTTAATAGCACAAAAATGGCAATCATCTGAGTTTTTTTTTTGGTTCTCTCCACACCATAGGTACACAAAAATTAAGTTCTTCTTTCTTGCCTTTAGACCATTCTCTAATTGTGTAATGCAACTAACACACACAATGGGAGGGCCCCACTCTTTTATCATTCTTTAGGAGACACAGTTTTAAATATTAGAAACAATTTTGCAAAAACTGTTTTAAGAAATTTAGTTGTTTATCTTTTGATTTATCCTCTCAAAACTATCCCCGCCCCACAAACATGATATGCCATTTCCAAAAACATATATACTAATTTTGTAGCTCTATAAACAAAAGTTACAAAAATCGCCCGAAATCAGTTAAATGTTTTTGGCTTTTTTGGGCCTCTATGATAATTTTTTCAACTTAACACTAGTCTCAAGCCCCATTAATATGACCATGTCATTTCTAAAAACACCCATACCATTTTTGTAGCTCAATAAACAAAAAGTTGTGATTTTGTCTAAAGTCGAAAGTCGAACTCGAAAACAAAAAACTCAAAATTTCAAAAAATTATGACCTGATTGAGCAAAAAGGTTTTTAATTTAGTTATTGGGGACCCATTAGGTATTCAAATCAGTTGATATATCCAATAAACTTTTTCACTGTTCCCCAGTGATATCAATCAACATTATTTTTATCTTTTAGTTGTGAAAGGCAATGTGCTAAACCTGAATACTCTGTGAAGAAAACGACAATATAAACAATATTGCTTCATAAATCATTCATTACGTCTTGTCCATACAATACTGCGCTTCACCAATAGATGACGCCCTGACATTTAGGCCTTACTCTTTATTCCTCTCTTGAATTTTCTCATTGCCATTTGAATGCTGTGGCCCACTTTTTCAAATTTTATAAATTAACCCATGCCTGGGATAAAACAACAGCCCTAATATAACATAAGTTTTCCCCTTTATCCATAGACGTTCATGCTGGCCAGTCCATTTACCCCAACGGTTCAAAATACACCACCACCAAATGGAGTTTTCGAAACAGGGGCTGGAGGGGATTGTACGACAGACACTTTTAGCTTCAACTCATCCGGGAGTCAGGGTTCACCCATTATCTGCGGATTAACACGGGCCAACACAGGAAGTAAGGTAGGTCCACCGACAATTCGGCTTATAATTATACCTGATAATTAGATAATTTGTAATATATGTATATAAATTGTTGTTTGTTTAACTCCTAGGTAACCCCACCCCACCGAAACTCATCCAGTATCGCCGGATATATATATAAATATTATATATACCTATAAGGAAACGACCGGATACCCTGCCCGACCCGGTTCCTGGCTGTTTTTTGAACGTCCCGGCCGGTGTCTAAAAATCACCGGGTACCGGGACACATCGATCATAGCGCCCTCTAACTAAGACGTTGTTGACGGTTACGAAAAATTGTTGTTCGTCATTCTGAAAGTGAAACGTTTTTTTATATTAAAAGAAAAGAATGTTTAAAGATTAAAAATTACTTGTAATTGTACTTTTTGATAGGAAAAATTCTTTAAAAAAAAATGTTTTCACTTTCAGAATGACGAACGAAGAATATATTAAAGTCCCGGCCCAGCTTGAAAAATTTACTCCTCGGCCCGGCTTCCGGCGAAAAAAAGCGTCCCGGTCGTTTCCTGATATATATATATATATATATATATATATAATATATGTTTTTCGGGACTCATAAAAAGAAGAGGGCGTTGTTCCGATAGTTATTTTGTGCCATTTGACTAGAAAATAGGTTTATTACATATTATGCTAGTGTTTGATTTGAGGGGAAGAGTTTGTTCAAAACGCAGGGCTGTCTATCGTTAATCTGATAACTAAGTTGTATTATCAAATGAATTTTGAATATTATACAATAACTAAATACTTAGAAAATAATAACTAATTATCTGCTTTGAATTGTTGTTTCAGAATCCAAAATCACATAAATGGCTAGTTAATTTTAAATTAGGAAATTAGTACATTTTATGGTCACTCCCATAAGTGACTACGACCCGGATTAAAAGGCTCACTAGTATCCATGGACAGATCAAGGACCCACGAATACTGCTTTGGTTTTACGAGAGGGAAGAAATATAGGAGTGACGTAAATGAGTATCATAAAGTACAATATTCTTGATTCACTACACTATAACATTAGAGTCTTCAAAGAGAAAGAGTCACGTATGAATGCGCTGAAATTTTGTTTGCTTAAACTCTAGGGAGAAAGACTAAAGGAATTTACAAAAGAGTGGGATTTTATTTTATTTTTAAAATCATGAAATAGGGGACTGACGTCACTACCCATAATTCATCATATATAAATGGGAGGTCTCACTCTCATTTTTACCATCATAAGATACTTTTAACCTTTATGTTATCTACATATAGAGTGATATTTTTGTTAGTCTTCAATGCAAGGAAAAATGAACATTGGGATCCGTCCTTAGGAGAGTAGAATGAATACAAAATGGTTAAGAAATCTATTACTAAATTAAAAACTAAGTTATGTTAAAACAGTGATTCTAGACGCAAGTCCCTCATGCAACAATCTGGACTTTAACATCGGTGACTCAGGAACCAAATCCCACTCTTGGTCAATTCAAGTCACACAATACGAATGCGGAGACACGAACTCCCAGGGTGGACCTCCAGGATGTCTACAATACTTTACGGCTTCCTCTGGCCAATTTTCCTCTTTCAACTATCCATGGTTTGCAACAGATGCCCCAACGACCTCTGCACATCTCTCAAGTCAATGCTATACGATTTGCTTTTTGGTGAGTGTCTCAGTTTTAAGCTGTATTGTACTATTAAAATACAAATGTGTTGAGACAAAGGTTGCATTATGTCATGATGAAATGTTGCGGTCCTAAAAAACAATTGAAAAAGCTACAGGAATATTTAATAATAATTATCAATGTTTGTTTATTAAGAAATTATCTACGGGTCAAATGAAATATTTTCAGCGTCTTGATCATAGATGTATAACGACATAGAGGGCTTATTGGATTCTTCAGAGGAATTCGTTTTTGTGACCAATATAAACAAATATTTCTATCTCTATGATAAACTAAAGCTGACGTAGTACATATTACTTTATTTACATTGGACACAGGCGACAGCTGAACGACGATGTTTATCTGCTATTGAAGGGAAGTAGCTCTCTATATCTTTATATCTCTATTGTCTTGATGCATTTGATATTAATTTTCAGCCTAAATGTTCAAAATTTAACTATCCTCAAGGATAAATAGATTATAAATTAGTTATGTTTTGAATGGATAATAAAATGTTAATTCTCTGTTTCATAGACAAGAAGTTATGAATTGCTCCATCTGCTATGGCAGTGCACTAATGGGTAAATAACTCTTTGGCTTAAATAGAAGTCCCAACGCCATATCACAGAGCGCCATTGATAGCCAATGCACTGATGGACTTTATTCAGGTTGAGTCCAAGCTTCAAAATTATAAAATAATTTGCTAACTCATTTTTTAACGCTTTGGTGTATCTTTGGGACGAACTGCGACGGCTTCAGCTACAACAGGCACCAAGTTTTGTGGACGGATTTTAAATCCAGATGGAGGACAAACGGCTGAGGCCTCGGTTTGCTGTGAGTTTGCGAACCATAAACAAAAGAATCTTAGTAACAGTGAAGATATATATTTTTAGCTGATTTAGAAAGACTTTTTGGTTCACCCAACACTGATGCCACTACGTGTGAGGCCAGTGGAAACCCCGGTGGCACAATCGGCTTCTTCTTAAAGTTTGCACAGATTGATTGTATGTAATCATATATTTGGATTATGAATGACTGATAGGCTGCGCGGCACGACATTCTTTTATTAAAACTAATATATTAAATATGAAAAAAATCAGAGGATAGCTAAAACATATTGAAATCCCGTCATTCAATCATTCATTGATTGTCCTGACCTTATGGGATCAAGTGTTTTCTTCTATTAAATATGTGCGAACGAAATATTAGGTTGTTCCATAAATAATGAGGTAGGTTAGCTATCTTGAAAAGTTCACATGCTATCTCAAAAATTTCAACGGGAGCGTTCTTATCGCATATTTTTGCATGGGAACAGACTGTATGGCGCCACTCAGGTTAGTATATAAGGTGAGTAATCGCGTCATTTCTATCATTCCTTCTACTCGCCGCTGAAAATGGAGACACCCGACTTTCGCTCCTACTTCTTGATCCGGATCAAGCTCGCCAGGACAGTCAACGAGATCCACGGGGACCTGCTCTCTACCTTCCCTGACTCCTGCCCTGGCCTCTCCACCCTCCAGAGATGGCACACTGAGTTCGATGAGGGGTGCTTTTGCCCTGGAGAAGAAGACCCGTCCTGGACGTCCCGGGAGACGAATTGGAGAATGTGGCCTGTGAAGCGCCTGGTCGAGGATACCCCCGGATGACCACTCGACAAGTTGCAACAGAGGTGTCCCTACCATCTACAACTGTTTTCAGGCTTCTGACGGAGGATCTAGGGCTCCGAAACCTCCTCAGCGTGCTCGTCCCACACCAGCTCTCTGAAGCCAACAATACGCAGCGAGTGAAGTGCTGTCAGGACCCCTTCTGGGGTCTCATCTGTTAGTCCAGTACAAGTCCTGGTTCTACTGGGATTCGGCGGAGCGGAGGCAAGTCTGGGCGGAGCCCACGGGGCCCGGTTCTCGACCCCCCGTGTGAAACAGACAGCGAGGAAGACGATGATTCTGATGGGGTTCACCTGCAAGCCGAGGCGGGTATCGATCACTGCACTACCTGCCGGGACCACAGCCGACCGGAAACCATGATAGAGTACCTGAGGACGACTGGGAAGCGCTTTCTCAGCCTGAAAAAGGACAAGATCCGGCTGAAAAGATGTCTCCTCATGTGGGACATGCACGTCCCACACTGCCACCGATACCAGGGAGTTCCTGACCCGGAGGGACGTGGAACCGGTGAAACAGTCACCTTACTCCCCGACCTGAACCTATGTGACAGGTTCCTGTTCCAGAAGTTGAAGCACCTGCTCGGGAGGACGAGTTTGGGGGCCACGAGGAGTCTACACTCGCTGTTCAGCGGGCGATGAGGAGGGTCAGTGAAGACGAGCTCTAGGACCAATCAGGAAGCTCCGGGGACATGCCACGACGTCATTGCAGTCGGAGGGGATTATGTGTACTGATTGAGAAGTTTTTTTGTTGATCGGATGAAAATTTTGAGTTTTAATTGGTCGACCTCATTATTTATGGAACAACCTAATATTTATCTCAACGTTTCAAAAGCCTATGTTCTTTTTGGTGCTTATAATCGTAAGTATAATTCCCCTCCCCTTCTCACAAAGCTATAGACATAGACACTTTTAAACCTTAAGTCCTTAATTGCAAATACCATATAAAAAATACGACAAACTCATACATTAAGTCGAGAACCTAAGGGCAATAATCATTGCAGTCGCCGCCCGTGTCTCGCTTGCAAATTAAAATTCCGAACACAAACATCATATGATTGGAATGGAAAGGAAATATTCCACAACTCGTGCATTGCGTTGAATTCATTTTTAAAGCCTGCCAAGAGGATTTACGAGAGAAAATACTGGCATTTTTAAAAAATAATAAAGTCGACGTTTTATATTTAGGTCAATTTTGAACCGTAATTTGAAACCTTAATGATCCATTTTGTTTGTTTTACGGTTCAAAAATATATATATATTATTATTCTTTTTGTATTCATTTCTTATAAGGGTTGAAGTACATTCGTAAATTAATACATAATAGACATTATAATCTAAAGTTTGCACTCCAACATAAGAATACTAAAATATAAATTCAAACTTTAATGAAGCTTTCATAGGAGGTAATTTTGATCCTCAGGTGGGTTCTATCATGCCGGGTCTGTTAATTTTGAATACGGGGAGGTCGTACACATTCTTGCCGGCGAGACATCAGCGAGTCCATTGAGATAGTTCTTGAGAGAGACTCTCCATAAACCAGTTAAGGGGATGGGGGTGTTTGATGGACGTCTAAAGATGCCCTTTTGCGAGAACCGGTCTGCTGGTAGAGATGATGTCGTGATATTCATCATCTAGACTTTTCACCAAAAAAAATTATGTACATTAAATATAGTATATACAAATCTTTAAAAAATATACATAAAAAACCTTAGTATCATCTAAATATAAAAATAAACATTTCACAAAACATTAAAACATAAATAAAACATGCATGAATAAACTTGTCGGATCAATAAATATTTTGATTTATAGTTGTTATATCAATGTATTTTTAATCTATTGCTCTGTATTGCTGCAGCAGATATGAATAATAAAATTCAAAATAAAACTAATGTACAAAAAGCAAAGAGAATTAAAATTAATTTTGTTTTCGAAAGAACAATTTTTTATTCATTCATTTTAAGGCTTCATTTGTATATTATTTCTAAGGAAAAATTAAATTTGAAATAAATATTTCATTTCAAAATTTCTTTGAGCAATACTTTAATGTGTTGAGGAATAGATAAATAGATCATCAACAATCATCAAATTAATAGTATTTTTTAAATTGTCAATACTGACGTCAGAGGCAAGCTGAAGAATGTACGAAAACTCATGGATATCTATTTTTGCAATATGGTATGACAAGCTCAAGCTAAAAAAATATTGATTGGCTGTCTTTTTTTAGTGTCCAGAAAAAATGTAAAGAAAATAATTTTATTACCTCCGCCGAAGGAGGTATTGTTTTCACTGGTGTTGGTTTGTGTGTTTGTTTGGTTTGTTGGTTTGTCAGCAGGATAACTCAAAAAGTACGGAACGGATTCGATGAAATTTGTGGAGTTGTTTAAAATAACAAAGGAACAAGTGATTAAATTTTGGCATCTCTGAGTGCTTCTTTAAGATGCAAAATGAGCTAAATACTAATAAATATTTCAAGTTAGCCTACTCTGCCAATAGATGTCGCTGTGCTGTGAATCGGGTGCCGGGAGCGTCTTCCTTTTGGAATTTCCGTCGAGGGGAACCCTCCCCCGTCCTCTCCGCCGCCCCAGTCGTGAAAAATCCGCCTCGGAAGGCTCATAAGGACCCCGTGACGGCGGAGGTTTGCACTCTCTGAGTGTATAATATGCCTCTAGTTTATATATACTTTTATATGTAATATCTCTAAATCAATACGTCTCTTATAAAAAATGGACCCGGAAAAACGGCTTCTTTGGAGGAAAGGGTTTTTGTCAATAACATTATTCATTAACTTCGTCGCAGCATAGTCATCCTTTCAATGAAGGGATATTTAAATATCCTCTCTTTAAAGCCGCATATATGTAAATGCCAAGTTTTTTGTGCAACAAATACAACATCTTACACAATCGAATAACTGAACTCTAAGAATTGAACGATTTATGGTGGGAATTCCCGACGGGAGAAAATTCACAGCCACTCTGCAAGTGGCCTCTAATTGTATATGTTTAGCTCGCATGTTGAAGACTGTTGCATTGGTATAATAATACAATTCTTTCACTTGTGGATTGTCCAGTTGATTCTATTCTGAAAATATTAATTTTAATCACATTGAAGGAATGGATAGGGCCGATGAATGCATAATAAAAAGCTGTGATACTCTTTGGAGCTTCCAAACGGAAAAATAATCGCTCTAACGTCTCGAAAGCAATTGATTTTGCGGCATTGAATGTTAAAGCAAGAATAGGGAGCAAGCTAACTTCGAGTGAGATTTTAGGTATCAAAGATCTCCGTGGAATTATCCTAGCAGCTTCCGCCGCCAGATATGGAGTCCTCAGTCTCAAAATCCCTTACGTAACCAACAGCCCGTGTACTCTATCGCACCGAGGGAAATCAAGTTTTTTCCAGGTAAGTCTCACTGTCATTTAAAATAATTAAAGCGTTGTTTAGTAAATTATAAGCTATTTGGACTTTAATGTATGTTTTAATTTTTTAGTTCATAATTATTATGATGTGAATTTTAATTTTATTAAACTAATCTAACACTCCATTGCAACATATTTTTTTTGTTTAATGTAATGCTCTTTTGACATTGCATTAATTTAAGACAAAAAATGTATTCTTAAGTTGTATTTTAATCGTGATACCTTCGACTATTATTTAAGAACTGAAATACAGGAAAAAATAAATAATAATAATTACCTCAAATCTTATAAAAGCCCTTATTTTGTTTGGTGTTTATAAACGTAAATATAATGCCCCCCCCCTATCCAAAAAGCTATTGACACAGCATTTTAAATATAAAATCGTTAGTTGCAAAAAAAATTACGACAAACTCTTACATCGAGGTCGAGGACCTAAGGGAATAATCATTGGAGCCGCCGCCCGCTACTCAGCTCTGCAAATTAAGATTCCGAACGCAACATCAGAGGGTGGAAATGTCGTCCGATTCGTACCATCGAGATCAATTCATTTTTTAAAATCAGCCAAGAGGATCTTAAGAAAATATCGTCGCTTTTTAAGTCATTTTATATTAAGGTCATCACTTTTTAACAGTAAATTTGAACTATAACGTTCATTTATGTTTTTACGCAACTGTTGAAGAGAGTTTTATTTATTTTATATATATATATTTATTTTATATATATTTATTTGTATTTTAGTGTAATTTGTATTGCTTGTATTCTTTGTTACAAATACTGAATAAAACTTCGTGACCGAAAAAAAAATACGTCCTCAAAAGAAATGGACCAGAAAGTATCTATGACCCAAGATAGAAAAGGAAAATGTCGCTTCATGGGAAAAGGGCCCAAATGCATAGGGAGCTATATTTAGATACAACTCTGTATGGTGTAAAGACTATTTATCATATTGAATGCGCTGTAAGAAAAGTCCTGCCCGTATTGACAGCCCATGGGTTAGCCGGCAACTGTATGAGACCTCACGTAGAACTCGATCACAAAATGTTAGAAACCACTGGATTAGAAAACAAAGGCATTCTTATAACATTGCTTGTCAGATTTATTCTCCAGCGAACTACATTTATTTGTTAAAATATACAATTCCTCTCTATGTCAAAATAATAATATTTATAATAGACTGTCTCTCTACTTGACATATGCATGGTACGAACAACACCAATAGTCAGACTACTTGTATGTAACCAAAAACGTCAAGAGGATAACATCCCATTTTAATTGTCAAAATATTTACACGTCTAAATTTCTCGAGGAAATTTTCCTTCTTCTAAATGTTTTGTCGGCATTACATGCCACTCAAAATGTAAGATGTTTAACAAATATATATTCTACAAATATATGCAATAGAGCGCCTCATTCTATTTTTTATATATTCTGGAGATGCCTCTTTTAATCAAAAGTAACAGCTATTTTATCCACACAGAATTTGTATCTAAGAAGATAAATATTAATGATGTTGGAGCTTTGAAAAAGGCTAGTCGAAACGGAATATTTATTTTCTTAATACACATACACACACACACACATACAACTATATATATATATCCTATATATATATATATATATAGATATATATATATATATATATATATATATATATATATATATATATATATATATATATATATATATATTATATATATCTATATATATATATATATATATATATCAGACTTGTTGACAAAAACGAAAAATTGTCGTTCGTTTGTCGTTCACCAAAGTTATCATTCGTCGTTATTTTTAAATTGAATCGGTCGTCGTTCATCGTTTGTTTGTCATTCGTAATTATGAAAAAATGGACGACGTTTTTTTATAGAAACGAATTTTTCACGCCATTTGAAAAAAGTGATTACTTTTTTTTAGGAGGAAATTTTGTCTTTTTTGGCGCCAAAAAAGGAACGACGAACGATAAGGAATTTTTCTTGTCGTTCGTTGCTCATGAAGGATAAATCAACAAGTTATATATATATATATTTTTTTTTTTTGACGTATATGACGTAACATTTACCATTGAAGCTATCCTGAAGTACTAATCATCAAACGAACTCAAGTAGATCCTTTATAAAACTTTTAAACATATCAGGCACGTCGTTAACTAGGGGAAAACATTCTTTCTAACGAATAAGGCCTGGAAGCATGTACCATACATTACCATTTATTCATATTTTATTAAACTGCGCAAGACGAAATATTGGGCATTGAATGGTGCAGAAATATGATAGATGGCAAGAATTGACCTAAAATTAATGCTAAAGTCAATCAGTGCTTCATACAAAGAAAGAATTCCAATCTTTAAAAAAGAATAGATCTGTACAACAACATCAAAGTCATCCTGTGGTTCTTTAACGAGTCTCTCCGTCTTCTTTCTACTCGAAAGAGTGATTTTTGAAGAAAATAATGGACAAACTCCCTTTTTTACTTCAGCAATGTTCCTTCTGTTAAAAGGAAGGGGTTATTGCCCAATGATTTAAAGATATTGTTCCCAAAATACATAATAAAGTAGTGATTGTACTATTTTCACCGTCCGTCTTTAGAGTGAGGAAGATCAGTTACTCACAAAGGACATATCATGATGGCTTATGTTTGGATTGAATCTATATAATAATTCACCAATCTCTGTCCGTCTGTATGTCCGCACGCTATCTCCTCCCCCATTTATGGTCAGATTTGAACTTTGAAGGTATTATGGAATCCTTGGGTCAAGACGGACCTAATAAAACTATTTGCAAAGTGACGGGACCAAAAATGAAGAAAAAAAATTCAGACCTTGTCTGATTTGGACTACCTACTTTTCGAGGTAAAGAGAGGAAAAAATAAAAAGAAAAGGAGGAGGAGAAGGTAGAGAAATAGAAAAAGAAAAAAGCATCTCATGTGACTTAAAACATATTATTTGTACAAAGTCAAACTTTTAATGAGGAATGTTTGTACAAAACAGAAAATTATTTTCTCTCTCTTCTGTTATATTCTTTAAGGTCTGTTTCACTCACAAACTAGCTCCGAAACCTACACATACCCGAAGGGCAAACATATGGGCGCCGTAGGCGCCCAAATAGACGAGTTTAACTGAATCGGTGTGTGTGTGTAATTGTCTATTTTCCCGCCAAGAAACATCCTAGCAATTCTGATAGTCTGTGATGTCAGGAATTTAAAATAAGCAATTATAAAATAAGCCATTGTTGGAAATGGATTTGTGTCCGCTTTAAGTATCCCTCCAAATTATTTTATTAATCATAGATCTTAGATGTGAAAGGATGAGCTGCAATTTTGAATTTTGGTTTGTTATATTTCAGTCCTTGTCTGCATTTTATTATCACAAAGAAAAGCAATATATATATATATATATATATAAACTGCGAATTGGTATTTTTTTAATACAAAAACATTTCTGGGAAGCCTCCATATAATTATTCACTTCATAGCTCACTCCTCTCAGGACTCATTTTCTTCATTACGGCATAGTAAAGATTCTTATATGCAAAGAATGCAGCTCCCAGAACCATAGCGAGACAGACCGTAAGAACCATTCCCATGAAGCTCCCGTCAATGATGGTGTCCAGGCAGTTGCTCTGTTGCCGGCGGGCCGCACGCTTTCTGGCCGAGGCCGTTGCGGAATCCAAGGATTCGTCCCCATCCCCGAAGATGGCGCGCATTGTGTTTAGACGCTGGCGGAGGCTGTTGAGGGTCTCATCGTGGTGGTGATGGGAGCTGTAGTTCTGGTATTCTGGAGCTGAAAAAAGGCAGAGAGAGGGAGAGGAGTTAGAAAGGTGTCAGAAATGGAAAGGCATGAAAATGGTTCAGTATTATTAAAGCTTATAGTTGTTGAGTAGAACAGGGAATAAGACATCACACCACTCATGGATGTTGAGGAGTGAATATGAATTCAGAGATAGGAAATCTATCCTTAAAATTACTAATTGTCGACCCCTTCAATATCAAAACTTTGATCCGTGGTATAATTTATAAGGAATAATTTATTTAAATTCTTAAAGGCTGTACGGGGCCTTGAAATTGTTTACTCTCCGGATCCTCAAATTATGCACTATAGTTAGTTAAGAATTTATTGCTGTCTTACCATAGTACATGCAAATGTTACAATTATACATTGATAAAAGCAAATACATACATACAGCAAAAGAACACGATCACACAAAGGGGTATATGAGCTACACCAGCAAAAATGGATATTGAGTATTACATAATATAATTATTTTATAATCTACTTATGAAGCAATTAAATTAAAGTTAGAATCAATAATTTGTTGTATCTTTTACATTTCATAAATTTAATAATACGAAGATCTTCATCCTCTTCTTGCATGACTTGGTATCTCTCATATGAAAGCGATGGGCATCTGTTGATTAGGTGGTCAGCGGTTTGGGACTCCTCCATGCATATATTACAAATGGCATTTGTGTTTTTCCATTTGCTCAGATGAGCCAGAAATGGTCCATGGCCGGTGTAGGCTTGAAAAAGTAATTTCATATTTGGACGTGAAAGTTCGACAACCTTTTGTTTTGGAATATTCAACATACTATGAGTATGTTTCATTCCAAGATCCTTTTTGTATCTGTTGCACCAAACCTCATAGAAGAAGCCATCTATCACTTTCTTTATATAGCTTGGTGGTGCTCCAACACATAAGCGATTTTTACTTTGCGTTCCTTTCTTTGCAAGGTAGTCTGCAAATTCGTTGCCTGAGATGTCTGAATGGCCCTTACACCAATCAAGATGTATATTTATTTTGGATTTTGCGCTGTTTAATACTTCTTTGCATTTCTTAACTGTGGCACTTTTTGTAAAGGGGCTTAGAATAGCAGCAATTGCCGATTGATAATCTGACCGAATAATCACGTTCTTAGATGGCTTTGTTCAAGTAAAGCTTTTACAGATTGTGTGATGGCAATTACCTCAGCTTGGAAGACTGATGCTTCCTTATTAAGAGATATATATGATTGATAAAAGGATATATCACTCTAGTGATTGCCCATCCAGCTCCTGTGTTGTCTTTATCGTCTTTTGATCCGTCTGTGTATATAATAATGTCAGAGTTTTCAACATGAGAGTTATCAACCCAGATACGATTGCCTGTAATGTAGTCGCTAGTTTCATTCAATTGAAGTCGACGAAGTATTTTATCACTAACGAAACGATGCCCACGACGCCTTGAAAGATTGCCCACACCATCCCAGGTATCCGGAGAAAAACTTTGTTCTCCATCTTGACTTGTTGCATGTGCTTGTATGTAGAGATCCAATGGAGTGATGCCCAATACTGCCTCTATTCCTGATGTTGGTGTTGATCGGAGTGTATGAGTCATACTCATAAGTACCTTTCGCTGAATATTGTTCAATTTTCTTATTTCGACTTTCTTTGCAGTAACAGTGTGTCCCCATATTAGACATGCATATGTGATAATGGGTCTAATCATTGCTTCATAGAGCCAGAGAACCCTATCCGAAGTTAAGCCCCATTTTTGACCTATGACTGCCTTTGCCATATTCCATATTCGAGAACATTTGGCAGCTTTTTCTTTAATATGTTCAGTCCAGGTGAGTCCTTGATCGAAAACCACGCCTAAATACTTCATTTGTGCAGCATATTTAATTACTTTTCCTGCCATAAATAGTCGCAAAAAGTATTTTGATCTTAATTTGTATGCTTTGAAAAGACTATAGCATTAGATTTGGATGGGTTGAAGGTGAGAACATTTGTTTTCCCCATTCCAGAACAATATTAATTGCTTCCTGCATTTTATTAACAAGTGTACCAGGGTCAATTATGCACTATAATCAATTCATAAAATAATACAATGGGGTCTCTTTAAAATAGTATGCCCCTGAAATAGGCCATTGCATTTGGAATTATATTTTCAACAATATTAGACGAGACTGACAGATTATGTATATGTATATGTTGTAGATATTCCCACTACTTCAATTTTACCGCAAGTAACTTACCTATGGGCAATTTCCATTTTGGCAACGTTCTACATTAATGATTTAAACTATATTTAAGGATTCCTTCACGGACAAGATCGTAGCTTTGAAATCATAAGTAGGCCACATATATTTACAGGTAAATAGGTATATATATATATATAATATATATATGTATATATATTTCATGTACCTCTAGCCTGTGTATCGATGATTCCATTGAGATCCCACTCAAAAAAAAATTGCTTCAGGAAATAATAAGTTTAAGTTCCCTTAAAAAAAACTTACAGCCCAGAAGGGACGCCATTTTAAAGTACGCACCAAAGCGGCCCAAATTGTAATATTTTTTGTTGTATTGTATCTATCTTTACTCAAATGAATGCTCGGTATCCGGTATCAGTATTGGGCACAAAAATAAATTCCAAACATTATAGGGAGCGAGTAATCGTCTTTAGAAGTATGTATAAGATGATGGGTACTTATTTTTTACATTAATAACAAAAATTGAGCCCCTTAAAATGGACTTATGTAGTCCATAATACCTGAAATTTTATGACCTTTAACGAGTTTAAAAATGGTGTGAAAATCGGTGAGGGTCATGCCGTGTATGACATGGAATTACGTCAATAGTATTTTTTTGCTCCAAAATTTGGTTTTCGAAATAAAGATAATTTGCAGCCATGTGTTCTTAGTAATAACCTTCATTCATAAAACACAACAACGGATGAATTCACAAATATATATCTTTTAAATATATAGAAAAGCAACATGTAATTGTATAATTGCGTTGTGATAATTGGGCAATATAATCAATAATCAATCAAAGCTGTACTTCCTTTTTTTAAACCTACTGAAGGACGATTTAAAATGATAATTATTATGTAGAATCTGTATTATTTTATTGCATAACCTCTATTTTAGGCACCTTTTGATATAACAATCATGTAACTGACATGCCTATTAATGTGCTCATTGACCTTCGTTTCTTTATTGTTTCTTTGTAATTCCACTCAATTAGTATGTTCCCGCCTTTTAAAAGAATAAACTATTATTGTCCATCAGCTCAAAACTACCTTATGATAATAAAAACCACCAAAGAATATAGAATAACCCGACTCTTACTTATTACGTAAATTCTAGTTGCTTATCTCTTGGTTGCCATCTTCAACAATTACGCTTTTATGGTGGGCAACAAGTTTGCCTAATTTATTGACACATATATATATATATATATTTATTTTTTTTTCAGTCCTTATCAATATTCAAACATTGTACAACTAACACAAATACACATTGATCAAGAAATAGTAAATTATTATACAGAAAAAAAAGACAAATAAGCTTTAATTAGGTTGATATGCACTACATCCAAAATGCAATTGATTATGGGATATATTATAATAAAATTCATAATCACATTTTAATGGATATGGAATTTATCCAATTTATGACTAATGAAGTATTCAAACCAATAATAAATCGATCTTATGAGAGATTAAGTGCTGCCATTGTCACTCATAACATTCTCAGAAATCAAACAGAATAAAAAACCGTAGATAGTCGTTTTAAATCAGGATTTAGTGACTGAGTATTATAATAAATTGAATGATATTCTTTCGCCTGTTGGAAACTATCCAAATAAAAGAACTCAGCTCTTTACTCAATACACAGTTTTTAATACTGTATTTTTTAAACATATACCAGTTACAAAAAAATATATGTTTTTTTAATAAAAATGCATAGTTTTTTAAGCTACACGATTATGTAATGCTTGCATGTATATTTGATACCAAGAAACAACTACATTCATTATAGAGTAATGAGGGGGTTTGGAATCCATATGTTGTAAGCATTGATACTAATTATGCATTGGATATATTGCATTGCGGGTAAACTTTTGTTGCAGAAATTTTTCTCACAGACAACTTTCTGTTGACAATTGTTTCTATAAGCAATTAATCGTATAAAACAGTTTCTTAATTAGGACAAAATGATCTCTTCAACACAGTGTTCAATGATTGTTTTCTTTTGAGAGAGAGATTATCGATGAATTAATCGCTTATTGGAGTTTTTAAGCTTCAAACTATCATTATTATATCAGTCTGAAAAAAAAATTGGTTCGCTTGTCAACCTATATTTGATTGCTTCGTGAAAGTTCGATGATTGCTTTGTTCAGAAAGAGTATAGCTAATTAAATTGCTATGGGCGGCTTTCTTACTGCTTCAAGCCATCGCTATGACTCCACCCCTTAAAAAGCCGCTATAGCTTTACCACCACTTATAACATCTTGATTATAGAGTACATGTAAGACACCCTATCACTGGGACACAATCAAAGAATCGCCAGAGGTTTCTCAGCTGATTAGAGAAATTTTGTTGTTAGACAAGGAAGAATATCAAATTAATTGTTCTTAACAGATCAACTTTTGAGATATAGTCAAGGGCCAATCTGACAAGCTTTACAAAGAGTAACATATCAGTTTTATGATAGCTCAATTTTTCTTGAAAATTATTTATTGAATTAAACTTATTTCTCTTAATTAGCTGAATAAATGTATGTATGATTGAAATGTTACTAATTAACTCTTTCGCGTCGGCACATTTTTGATATGAGGTCTCCATTGTGACATTCTATTGACCGTAGAAACTACCAAATACCGTACCGATTGACATCGGTACGGTATTTGTACTAAGTACTAAGGTAAAAGTTGAAGCGCTCCCTTGTGTGAAGAACTTGAACTTTGCAAAATAAAAAGCAACAACTACTTAGCTCCAATGGACAACTTATAGAATTATAGAGCAAATACATGAATATACATTCAATAGCACATGCTATGCATTGAATACCAGAGTACTTGAAAGTGCATTTAATATCGGACAATAAGAGACAGTAAATTAAAAAAAATCTATAGCCTTCCATTCCTACTAAATCCATGTACATATAAAATTTATAATAACCTTAAAATATATATAATTTCATATAATTCCAAATAAATTATAGCAAAATTATGTACTTCATTGTCCGTTGCTAAAAATTGCCGATATTAAATGCATATGAAGAAGTCACTGAGCAGATACATAAATAAATTCTCTCTTTCTTATCTACCGTACCGATATCGATCGATACTGTAGATATATAATCAAATCTACCGAAAACCGATACCGAACGGTAGAAAGAATATACCAAATACAGAACCGTCGGTAGATCTTTTTTACCGAATCCCAGTTCTGATATATATATGTATATATATACAGTCAACTTCGCCTAAGTCGAAAATAGCATAAGTCGAAAAGTCGCCTAACTCGAATATAATCAAAAGTCCCACTTTTTCTCCATTGACATGTGTGTAATAAAAATCGTACAAGTTGATTTTTGTAAGTCGATATTTCGCCTAAGTCGAAGAGATATTATGACAGTAACACATACAAAACAAGAAAATAACTTCGCATAAGTCGAGAGGCGCTCACTTTCCAAAACACAGTCCGCATACGCTGCGCTGATTTTGGATGTTTTTGATGGTACAAGTGCTTTGACAAGATAATTTTCATGTCCCATATGATTTTGTTGAAAGGTAATCCAATTGATAATTAACCTTCGGAGGGGCCTCGATAAATATTTACACCTACCACGTGCGTGAGGATCATTCCCAAGTGAGAATATAAAATTGAGAATATAAAGGTATGTTCCTCCCTCCAAGCGAGGTAAAATTAAAAAAGAAAGAAATTGTGTCCTCGCCCCACCTGCTGCCTCGCCGATGATTTGCGCTACATGTGAACGAGTGCACACTAACACCCTACCTGTATATCGAATTTTTTCTTCGACTTAGCAATCAAAATTTGTAACTCGAATTTCGCCTAAGTCGATTGTTTTGCACAGTCCCGAGAGAATCGACTTAGTCGAGTTGACTGTATATTAATATATATATATATATAATATAATAGCGATATATAGTATATATATATCTGACTCTCGCTTTCTTTCTTTCTCCTTCTCTATCTCTCTCTCTCTCTCTCTCTCTATATATATATATATACTGAAAACTTGTGGACCTAAGCGATGCGGAGGAGAAAAATTCCCTCAAGACATGCACCAAATGGAGAGAAGAGATACCAGGGAAGTGAAACGCAGTCATGCTGACAAGACTAATCCTGATCGTGACAGAGAGGACACCCAGAGGCTGCTCACCCACGGGAATTGAAAAAATGCCGATCTATTCAATGATTTTTGTTACACAACGTTCATTTAAAGTTTATGAAATGTGTGCTTATGAAATTTGATGGAGTAAATAGAAACTGATTGAATCTGGATACGTTGACTTTTATGTCTTGAGGATCAGGGTTATTGGTTTGTTTTTATTACAACAAAATACATATTCTTAATTTCTTAGCAAAAAATCTTGAGCTTTTTAAAATTCGGTGTTGATGTTAACTTACAGTTTTCTTGCATTGGGCTTGAATGATGGGATACATTTTGCCTTCTCTCCTCCTCTCTGTTTCTTTTTCTCTGTGTGTGTGTGTTTTGATTTCCGCCAATGCTGATGATCGTTTTACACAGGTATGAGTCTCGGATCTTCTTCTTCTTCTTTGGTTGTGATGGAAAAGTTTCCACAAACCTTATTGGTACTTTGTTTCTTCCTTTTTTATTACCAAGAGAGGGTAAAAGAAGCTGAAGATTTGCCTCTCTTTCTCTCGGTGTGTGTTGAAAGTAGATCTTTTTGCCTTCTTCTCTTGTGACTCTCTTAAAGTGCTTCTTCTTCTTCTCTTTCCCATCTTCGCAAAGCTTCTTTATAAAAAAGACAAAAGAGCACAAAAAATGAGAAAGCATTATAATATTACAATATATTTGGGTACTCTTTTTTGAGTGAGATGCCATCTTGCGGTGATGAGGGAAATTATGTATGAGGGATGCAAATAACACATTAAGTTGAAATACTTCGTTTATCGTTGTTATGGTTTAAGTATGTTTTATACTTTTTCCTTGCACCATTTTTTATTGGGTGGCTGAATGTAAAAGTAATATATATATATATATATTAGGGTTGTTCTTATTTTTCAAATGTTTGAAATGTTAGCCATTGAGTGGATTTTCTGTTTCTTGGTGATAAAAGAAGACGACATACAAAGTTTGAACAAAATCGGTCAACATTACAAGGTCGCGCAAAGAGGTCAAAGTTTTAAATTTAGTAAAAATATAGTTTCCCGCCAATTTCTTCAAAATGGTGGGCGTTACAGACTTCAATAATAATTATTAATTTAAAGGAAATCTAATTTACTACCAGACGTATGTTTGATGTTTTTTAATAAAACAAAGTTTTCAGTAAAAACAAGCAAGAAAGGAGTGAGTATTGTTAGCTTATTTCATAGCTTTTTGTATCAATTAACTTCACTCGCCTGTAGAAGATGACTTGTTCGCTTCAGAGTAAAATAGTACTTTTAAGTTTAGTAAAACTTTAGATGATAAATCAAAAATGACCTTGGTTGCATTCTATCAGTTCAGAATTCAGTACAATCTGAGTTTACATCATATGATTCAGAGCCTGTATTGACCTATAAGAAATCGATTATGAAAAAAAATAATAATTGTTTCTTAGATTTGCGTCAAGGTATCCTCTCAAAATTTTACTTTGTCTCTGACGCATACATAATCCATTATATGCGTCATTTTGTACGCAAAATAGGCTTTTTAATGTACATATAACTCTCTACTTATTAAACTCACATGATTTAGTATACCAAAATATTAAAGCTGGTTAACCAAGCTTTCATTTGATATGTTTGGTGTTCTAAAAATCGCTATACTTTAAGAGATATAAGCAAATACGTACTGTCCCCCAAAATTGTCTTTTGATATGAGAATATACGATTACCATCTGGTAATAGTGTTAGTGTTACTGGATAGAAAGAGAAAGAGAAGGGAGGGGGTATTTTTCCTCCCTTCTCTCCCTTCTTTTTTTCTTTCTATCCAGGCAACACTAACAGGCGTTACCAAATGGTAATCGTATATTCTCATATCAAAAGATCAATTTTTGGGGACAGTACGTATTTGCTTATATCTCTTAAAGTATAGCGATTTTTAGAACACCAAACATATCAAATGAAAGCTTGGTTAACCAGCTTTAATATTTTGGTATACTAAATCATGTCAGTTTAATAAGTAGAGAGTTATATGTACATTTAAAAAAGCCTATTTTGCGTACAAAATGACGCATATAATGGATTATGTATGCGTCAGAGACAAAGTAAAATTTTGAGAGGATACCTTGACGCAAATCTAAGAAACAAATTATTATTTATTTTTTTCATAATCGATTTCTTATAGGTCAATACAGGCTCTGAATCATATGATGTAAACTCAGATTGTACTGAATTCTGAACTGATAGAATGCAACCAAGGTCATTTTTGGATTTATCATCTAAAGTTTTACTAAACTTAAAAGTACTATTTTACTCTGAAGCGAACAAGTCATCTTCTACAGGCGAGTGAAGTTAATTGATACAAAAAAGCTATGAAATAAGCTAACAATACTCACTCCCTTTCTTGCTTTGTTTTTACTGAAAACTTTGTTTTATTAAAAAACATCAAACATACGTCTGGTAGTAAATTAGATTTCCTTTAAATTAATAATTATTATTGAAGTCTGTAACGTCCACCATTTTGAAGAAATTTGCGGGAAACTATATTTTTACTAAATTTTTAAAACTTTGACCTCGTTGCGCGACCTCGTAATGTTGACCGATTTTGTTCAAACTTTGTATGTCGTCTTCTTTTATCCCAAGAAACAGAAAATCCACTCAATGGCTAACATTTCAAACATTTGAAAAATAAGAACAACCCTAATATATAATATTATATATTATATATATATAAACAATATATATATATATATATATATATATCTATATATATATTTATAATATAATATATATATATATTATATTATATATATATATATATACATATCTATATATACATATATATATACG
>CP045910.1:3133898-3177262 GCA_013387185.1 Caligus rogercresseyi
GTCAGGGACTAAATTATTCAAGACGAGTCGGGCCAAGACTGGGCGGGACTTAATATAATTTCCCTTCCTTCGTCTTCTGAAATTGACGACGTTTTTTTTTAGAAATTAACTTTTTTTAATAAAAAAAGTTCTGAAGAAAGGTGGTGAGTTTTTCTTAAAAAGAAAATTAAGTATTTTTTTTTTCATTTTAAATAGTTTCTTAAAAGCGTCGTCAATTTCAGAATTAAAATACAATTGTACGTTCTTTAATTTTCGTTGGACACATCATCAGTGACGTCACTCTTTGCCATTTCTCCTTTTTATTATTCTTTAAAATCCAATAATACCTTCTTTAACTTTCGTTGGGAGTCATCATCAGTGACGTCACTCGGGGTTCCTTGCCATTTCTCCTTTTTTTAAATATTCTTAAAGGTATGCTTTCTTAACCCTTTTGAACCATATGGCGCCATACTTAACTTTACAGGTCAAGCAGGGCTCAACAACACGGAATACTATACGTATCATTGACCTCATATGCACTATATGCATTAAACAAAGCGGAAATGGGCTTAGGATATATATGTATATATATTCATCCCCAAGTTTTTTATTTGCCTTTTAGAAGTTTCCCTTCCTGTAGTATGCGTTTGTTCTTTCTCTCTCTCTCTTCCGGCCTTTAAGACAGTAAGAAGTATTATGAGTCATGAATGTTTGCTTCTTCTTTTTTTTTGCAACGTGGTATGACACACACACACACAGAAGAGGCCGCTCAAGTAAGTAGATGAACCACATTGAGAAGAGAGAGGGCTTTAAGAGATGTTATTAGTCTTAGGTCCATGAACTCAGGGGTCTATGAGAAAGGCCGCCTTGTAACTGTGGAGGATGTGTATACCCATTAAAAGGAGCAAGTAAGGAGCCATCTTCCTCCCAATCCATGGTATTTAGGATATCTTTTTTAAACAAATACATTTAAAAAAAGCAATTGAAATTTGTGAAATATATTTAAGAAAGCTGAAACTACCTGCTATTCCTGAAAGGAATATAATGTTTTGTCCATATCTGAAATCCAGGACGATAAAAATATTTGCATCTCAACTCCAACTGTCTGTGAGATGCTTAAAGGACCTTTTAAAGACAGCTGATTAAGTCAGTGTTCACTGTTTTGGTCAATGGTCCGATAATTCCTAAGGGAGTTTTAAACGTGAAAGGAGCTAACGGTAAAATAATCACGGCATTACTTTTGAATTCGCACATGCAAAAATTGATCTTTGGGCAATACTTTGTCTAGCATGCGTAGTTATTTAGCAAAAGGATCTTCACAGATGAAGAAATGTCTACGGAAGTACTATAAAACGCTACTCAATACGGATGTATGACATCGACAACATTCCATAGAAGTATGTTGGCGATTTGATGCGTTTTTAGTTCTTATGTTCCAAAGGATATCTACAATTTGTTCATCAAATTTTTTGGGCTTATAATTTTTAAATCAAAACTACAAGTTAAACTGTCTTAATTTAACAAATTACACTATGTAACAGGATTTTGCCCCCAGGCTGAAATTCCTAATTTGAGTTCCATTTTTACGCAAATTCCAAAAATGCCAGTTAAAATTTCGTCAGAAAAAAATTTGGCCTTTATGACCTTTACTTGAAAATCATGATTTTCATCATTTCTATTGGTTCAGACCCAGTTATCTTCGTGCAAAGTAATAATAATCACAAATGTCAGTACTATTTATTTTTCTACTATGTCAGTGTATTTCAAATCCGTTTTTATAATTTATATATTTTCGTACTAATCGAAAAATCGGCTTTATATTTCAAAAAGTTGATAATTTTTTAGTGCTTTATTTAAGTGACTATATCTTTTTTGTTTCAAGTCTATTGACTATAATCAATATCTAATATATTTTTGGTATATGTCAATGCATTTCAGAACAGTTTTTATAATTTCGATATCTAGGGATGAAAGTAAAGAAAGGATCAATTTAGTGAGACGAAGTATTATCATATTAAGTAACTACTTTTAGGTGATTTCATTGAGGTTGCATCAAATATTATTGTGATTTGTTTCGAAGAAAAAAACAGGTTTGCCTTTTATTTGCAAGTTCCTTAAATAATTAGATAACAATATTGTAATGGAATTTTCCAGATCACAGTAACTCTCTAAAAAATCCAATTATTTTTTACACTTGTAAATAATTATGTGTAAAATAAAAGGCAAACCTTATTTTTTTCTTCGTAACATATCACAATAATATTAAATGCAACCTCAATGAAATCACCTAACTCGAATTAGGAATTTCAGCTTGGCGGCAAACAAAGACCTTAATTTTGTTACATAGTGTTATTATTGTGAATTGTCAACTGTTTTTTTAAATATTATAACTATTTGTTTCAACAATATTTGTAAAAATTAATTTTTTTTAGAGATGTTTTGTTATATAATATTATGTTATGTAAATATGTGACTTTAGATTCAATATTTAATTTTAAACTATAATGTTAATTTTTGTATTGTTATATTTAATATCTGAAACTCAATAGAGTCTTATAAAAAGAAGTTTTACACGCCTACCATTATAATAACTAGGTACTCAAATAAAAAGACACATTTGGCCAATGGAGGAGGAGTTGTTTGATGACGTATAAGCAAGCCGAAATGGCTACCCACCTTGTTGTAAGAATAGAAAAAAGGTAAATCTGCAGAAAAATATATTTCATTTCTTCCATAAATCCAGGTTTGGATTATAAGATTATTGAAATCGATTTGCCACATCATTTAAAAAACGGGGTCTTTAAGATTCCGGTTTGTGTTATCGCCAATCAAGATTTTATTAACAAGCTCAAATTAGATTTTACTCGTCGTTTTCACCCCTCTTTTAACTAAAAAAACATAGTCAAGGCGTTGGCAACAGTTTAAAATAAAATCTATATATATATATATATACGTATATATATATATATATATATATATATATATATATATATATATAGGGAGAGAGAGAGATAAAAAATAGCATAAATTGTTTAAAAAACATCATGGGAACACCTATGAATCAAGAAGATTAAGGACCTAGTTATAAAAGATAGAAGTGCCCCTTTTTATTATAAAAAGATCATTGAACATGGCCAAACGATAACGATCCTCAAGAAACGTTTTTCATAAACGTTTGCAGTATCTTGTGGATGTGAAGAGAAGTAGTTTCCCCGTTCCAAACTGGCAAACATATCATTATTACTAAAGAGAAGATGTATAACTATATCATGAAAAAATATTATGACAAAAACTTCAGGTCCCGATGGAATTTGTGGAAGAATATGCACACAATGTACGGAAGAGATAGTCCCTTACTCGGTAGAATTGGGGAAAGCAATGGAAGTTTATGGGAAGCTTCCACAATCTTGTACTATAGGGCGAATAGTTCTTATGCTAAAGAAAGGGCGGCCACTGATACGAACAAACGGAAACCTATTACAGTTTCTTTATGAACACAATCGAATTCTATCTGGTGGTCTTGCTTCAGAAATCGAGCCTATATGAAATATGTAACTTCGCCAGAACAAAAAGGATTCCTGAAAGGAAGGAAAATTAGCGACAATCCAATAAATATCGAAAAGGTAACCAAAATGATAGCTTATGGAGCTATCGTTGCAGTAGACTAATACTGTAATGCGTTTCCCTTCTTCATACTTCATTATCAACTCCATTAAAAATTACCCCCCCCCCCCATGAGATTTTTCAATCCTATTATAACCCTACTCGTCCATGACACGTCATTTATATCATTGGGGAACCATAGGAGTGACATAATCAACTTAAAGAGGAGTTGCCGACAAGGCTGCCCAACAGCGCCCCTTTTATTTATTGCTGCTCTTAATAGTCTTAAAATTCAATTTTAAAGAAATTCAGAGGCTTTGGAGTGATTTTAGAGGGGAAGAGACACATAATGGATATGCACGCTGATGATATTACCATAATGCTAGAAGCTAATTCTGAGGAACAACTGATAAGGCGTATTACACTATGTAACAAAATTAAGGTCTTTGTTTGTCCTTTGGCTGAAATTCCTAATTTGAGTCCCATTTTTTACGTAGATTCCAAAAATGCCACTTAAAAGTTTGTCCGAAAAAAGGTTTGGCCTTTGTGACCTTTTTTGAAAATTTACAATTTTCATCATTTCTAATGGTTCAGGCCTAGTTATCTTCGTGAAAAGTAAGAATAACCACAAATGTCAGTAGTATTTATTTTTCTACTATATCTGTGCATTTCAAATCGTTTTTATAATGTATATATCTTTCGTACTATCGAAAAAAATGGCTATTATTTCAAAAATTGGACCATATTTAGTGTTCTATTTAGCGGTTATATATTTTTGTTTCGAGTCTATTGACTACAATCAATATGTATTTTTGGTATATGTCAATTTATTTCAGAACAATTTTTATAATTTCGATATCTGGCATGAAAGTAAAGAAAAGATCAATTTAGTAGGACGAAGTATTGATCATATTAAGTAACTACTTTTAGGTGATTATTGAGTTGCATTTAATATTATTGTGATATGTACGAAGAAAAAAATAGGTTTGCCTTTTATTTACATATAATTATTTACAAGTGTAAAAAATAATTTAATTTTTAGAGAGTTACTGTGATTTGGAGAATTGCATTTCAATATGTTATAATAAACTTGCAATAAAGGCAAACCTTTTTTTTTCTTCGTAACAAATCACAATAAATTAATGCAACCTCAATAATCACCTAAAAGTAGTTACTTAATATGATCAATACTTCGTCCTACTAAATTGATCTTTTCTTTACTTTCATGCCAGATATCGAAATTATAAAAGCTGTTCTGAAATGCATTGACATATACCAAAAATATTACATATTGATCATAGTCAATAGACTCGAAACAAAAATATATCACCGCTTAAATAGAAAACTAAAAATATGGTCAGCTTTTTGAAGTATATAGCCAATTTTTTCTATTAGTACGAAAGATATATAAATTATAAAAACGGATTTGAAATGCACAGATATAGTAGAAAAATAAATACTACTGACATTTGTGGTTACTCTTACTTTCCACGAAGATAACTGGGCCTGAACCATTAGAAATGATGAAAATTGTAAATTTCACAAATATCCTTATCCTGGACACAAATGCAAATTAGAAATGATTAAAAGTATTTTTCATGTTTGCTGGACATAGGCAAATAGAAAATAACAGTTTCAACTCAAGGACAAAACTTTGTTACACGGTGTTATCAGTGGTTCTGGGTTATTAAAAAAAATATGGAAGAAGTTTGGATTAAAATCAATTGCAAAAACAGCAATTTTACCTTTCGCAGAATGGAGTCTGGAAAAACCGTTAAAAATTGTTGACTGCTCCATCATAGACACCTATCTCAATTCTCGGGATATCGTGGGACAGACTTGGATCTTCCCTCTTCAATTGGGCTTAAATACTATGTAGATACTACATCATAATCGTCAAGAAGTTTCAATCTTCAGAAAAGAATCGTTATTTTTGGCTACAATATAACGCAGGAAATTTTATACAAAGCAACTGCAATTCCTTGGCTTCCAGAAAAAGTTTTTAATGGAAAGAGTTTTGGCTCAACATTTTTTTCCATAAATTTTACATATCTTAAATAATGAGACCTAGATCTCTCTTGGAGGAGGGATATCTCTTCTCAGGATAATTTTACCCAAAATCTACTGCAAAGTTTTTATAGACATCTCTTGCCGTCCTGGAATAGAATGGAGGGTTACATTGTCTTTCGATTGGCACAGATTTTTTATTAATACTCATTTAGAATATTTTCCCCCTGGATAGTATCAGCCCATAGAGTTTTATGAAGAAAAAAAAACTTCATCATTTAACGTCTCTTCGACCATTGACATGATTCGCAAAAAATCGTCCTAAATAATTTGACTTTAAAAATCTTTTACATCCTGAAGAACTGGAGCTTGTCGCCCTTAAAAACCAAATTAATCCTTCCATGATTTGGAAGGCATCCTTTTAAATTGTGGAAAGTTTTATTACCCTCTGAAAAGATCTGCTTTGGAACATCAAGTACCACAGTCTTGTGGTACTTGAAATTGCTATTTGAGGACAACTACAAAAGTGAGGCTGTGGAAATATATAACGGTTTATTACAAAGCTAACCCTTCCATGCTCCCGAGAAAAAAATTATTTCATGTATGACAAAAATTTAGAATCCCAAGAAATTCACGGCGCAATTGTAAATTTCGACTGGCTGTATATACTTCAATGCTTCAAGCAAGGATTGCGGAAAATTATTTAACACCGTTACTCATGCCGTTGCTAAATTCCAGGGACTTCCTAAGAGAAGTAATTACCTGCAACATTGCCAACGTAGGTGAAAACTTTGTTACGCTGTGGATTTTGTTTGGAATCACATCAAATTTTACAAAAGCCTCCCTAAAAACGCCTGCCCTTGAAATGGCTATTTCTAATTGCAAAAGCCGAATTGCAGAAGAACTAGCTAACGGGATATTGGTCCAAGTGGAAGGTTTTGGGCGATTCATATTTCATCAGCTGCAAGAATCTTGGCCTTTGGCATCAAATTCCCAACGCGGATTCTTCTTGGTGGGAATATCCAGGTAATATTTTCAAATATTATCCCTCAAAACAATAAAAAAAATTTCAATGCTCAATTTTGCGAACGCATAAAAAAATTAAACTAGATTCTTATGTATGAAATGTTTTGCTGTTCTGAAATATTGTGTATTGTTTATTATATTTATAGAAGACTAAGTAGTATAATTAAATGATTTTGTTGTCCATGTAATTTTAGTTTGTTCATGTTTTTTATTTCTTTGGTATAATGCATGGAATTCCGTTTGACATGTATTGAGTATTAATTTTAATCTATACAGTTTATTTATATATATATATATATATATATATATGTCAGGAAACGACCGGGACACTTTTCGCCGGGACCCGGACCGGGACTTTTCGTTCTTTCGTCATTCTGAAAGTGACAACTTTTTTTAAAGAATTTTTTTAATAAAAAAGTAATGACGTCTTTTAGAAAACAATTTCCAAAAAAAGTGACGACTTTTTTTTAGAAAACATCTTCCAAAAAAAGTGACGGCTATTTTTAGAAAACATTTTATATATATATATATATATATATATATATTAAAAAGTGTTCCTAAAAAAGACGTCACTGGGTGTATCTTTATCATTTTTTTATCCCTTAAATCTTGGTATTTAGATTTGATTACTCAATGTGACTATATAAAAGAGACTTCAGAAAGTTCCTATCAGTAGAGTAGGAGTAAAGAAGAAAATACTCATCTCGGCAACTGAGGGGCAGTTCCGCAGGATAAACCGGACGCATGACAGAAAATTCATACCATTGGGTTAACGAAAACTCATAACAAACAGATTTCATATCATATATTATTATGTACATTACTTTAATTGCAAATAGGATAATAATTTAGAGGGAAATTGTATATTTTTTAACATTTTGCAACTATTCCCATGTCATGGATCAGCTGTCATGCGTCCAGATTATTTTCCTACTCAGAGGCACACTGCCTATCAGTTGCCGAGATGAGTATTTTTTCAACCCTTCTCTACTTGAGTTCAATCTTCATCCGGTTAATAGTAAAGCTATAAATGGTAGGTCTTGTATTAAAATTAAGTAACATCCCTCAGCTCAATGAGAAATAAAGAGAGAGCTGTATGTACAACATACATGGACGTCACACTAATGCATGAAATCGGCATAAGTTCTTAATTACTTTCCCGGATTATTTGAAGGGATGAGTTAAGGATCGAATAAAGCTTAATATTTATTTTAGTTTTTTCTTCTTCTTCTTCCAAATAATGATAAGGACAGCAGCCTGGAGTAATGCACAAATATATATACATCTCCCTAATCCTCCCCCCCCCCCCCTGCATCCCTTTAAAGCTTATTTAAATTAATAAACTTATGCATAGGTAAAGGTTCGGTAACAGTGAAGCCTCGCTATTGAGTAGGTTTTTTTTGCGTCTCTCTGTAATTGTCAGATTTTGATCGTCAAAGCTCATATATATGAATAAAAGATTACAATTAATTGATGTTGACATGGCATTACTATGATACGGTAGTGCATTGTGGGTGTTCTGGTCATAAAAAGGCATTACAAAGAGAGCTGACTTCTCTCTTGTTAGTGTGCAGTGTCATTTAAAGCCATGGCAAGCGGGGAAGAATAGCAACATAGTATATTTTTGATGACGTTATTTTATTCTTGAAAAAACATAAGAAATAACATGTATAAGTATTTTTTTTAGTTAGTTAGAAATTTATTGCCGATTACAATAGTACATACAAACAATAGACACTAAGGTAAAGAACACAACCACACAATGGGGTATCTGTGTTACAACAGCAAAATGAATTCCTTCTTAAATACTGAAATTATTTACAATAATATTTTTCATTTTTTTGCATTTAATTTTTTTAGAATTTGGATGTCCGCGTCTTCTTCTTGAGACACTTCATGCCTTTCAAGGGACAGAGCAGGGCATCTGTTGATCAGGTGGTCTGCAGTCTGTGGCTCTTCCTTGCAAAGATCACAGGTTGCACTTGTTTTCTTCCATTTGCTTAGGTGGGAGAGAAATGGTCCATGTCCTGTGTAGGCTTGAATAAGTTGTTTCAGGTCTTCACGGTGAAGTTTGACAACCTTTGATCTTGGTTTTTTTAACATAAGATGTGTGTGTTTCATGTGAAGACTATCTTTATATCGTTCACACCATCGTTTATAAAAATAATCATTTATTGTTTTCTTGATATAACTTGGGGGCACACCAACAAATTTTCGGTTGTTGCTTTGTGCGCCACTTTTTGCAAGGTAGTCTGCAAATTCATTTCCTGTGATGTCATTGTGTCCTCTGCACCATTCAATATATATGTTTTCTTCGTTCTTTCCTCTGCATATGATTTCTTTACACTCCCTGACTTCAGCACTTGAGGTAAGTGGATTGAGAAGAGCAGCAATTGCGGATTGGGAATCAGACCGAATTAAAACTTTTTCCATGTTTTTTCCAATTTTCTGAGATCTTCGACTGCTTGCTTGATGGCAAAAACCTCAGCTTGAAATACTGATGCTTCTCTATTCAAAGATACCATTGAGTGATGAATGCAGAGATCACCAATAGTGATTGCCCATCCAGCACCAGTATTACCCTTTTCATCTTTGGATCCATCAGTGTAAATTATCATATCAGGATTTTCAATTGGAGAATTGTCCATCCAAATAAGGTTGCCTTTTATATAGTCACTTTGTTGATTAATTTTCGCTTCCTTAAGTATTTTATCGCAGGAGAAGCGGTGACCACGGCGTTTTGGAAGGTTGCCAATACCATCCCAGGTATCTTTTAAGAAATGCCTAGTTCTCCATCGTGATTTTGTTGCTTGTCCTTGTATGAAAAGGTCAAGGGGAATTATGCCAAGAACAGATTCCATTCCGGCTGTTGGAGTTGATCTTAGTGTGTGGCACATTGATAAAAGTGCTTTTCTTTGTATGGAGTTTAGTATCTTTATGGTACTTTTCTTGTTATTAATGGAATGGCCCCATATTAAGCATCCATAGGCTATAATTGGTCTGACCATTGCTTCATATAGCCACAGAACTTTGTCAGACGTTAAGCCCCATTTCTGTCCTATGACTGCCTTAGCCATATTCCATAGTCGACTACATTTGGCAGCTTTTTCTTTCAGGTGGCCCGTCCAAGTAAGTCCTTGGTCAAATAAAATGCCCAAGTACCTCATTTGCGTTGAGAACACCATTTCTTTACCATCCATTTTTAATCGTGGAAAATGTTTGGATCTCAACTTGTAGGCTTTTGAGAAAACAATTGCATTGGATTTAGTAGCATTAAAGGTTAGACCATTCGTTTTCCCCCAGTCTAGAACTGTATTTATTGCTGATTGCATTATATTGATAAGAGTATGAGGATGATTTCCGTTTGCTAATAAGATGATATCATCCGCGTAGCCTACTGCCTTGATGGGTCCTGTTTTAAATTTGGTCAGAAGGGTATCCATGATCATGTTCCATATAATGGGTGAAAGTACACCTCCTTGTGGACTACCACGCGTTGGCCTGATGCATATCTGCTCTCCTTTAAGATCCGCTTTGACTTTCCGAGTGTTGAGAAGATATCTATACCATGATATAATACTATTAGGTACTCCTAGTTTTTCCATTGCATTGTTTGCTGATTGGTATTGGATGTAATCAAATGCACCAGTGCAATCAAAGCTGACTGCTAGTGTACATTGTTGTTGAAATATAGCATTTTCGATGGTATCCGTTACCTGTGACAGAGCCGTCTCGGATGATAAACCCTTAGTGTAGGCATGTTGGGAATATAACGTTGGAATAATTTCTTCTATTTTCATCTGAACAATTCTTTCAAGACCTTTGAGAAAGAAATTGGAAAGGGTTATTGCTCTGAAGGATTTTGCTGAGCTATAGTCATCTTTGCCAGGCTTGGGCAAAAATGTAACCTTCATTTCCCTCCAGGAACTTGGGGTATAGCCAGTGCTAAGAATCACCTTATAGAGTTCTACAATGTACCGAAGGATGTTTTCTCCAAGCTGCTGCAGTACAATTGGTTTAAGTCCATCTGGTCCAGCACTTTTGTAGGCTCCAAAAGAGTTAAAAGATTCTCGCACTTTGCCATAATCCACAAAGTCGATTTCAAAACTGGTGGTATCTGTGGTTTTTTCCATGACAGAGTCGACCCTGCAATCTGGGAAGTGGGTTTCCATAAGTATTGCAAGAGATTCAGCTGGTGTTTGTGCATAGCCTCGATCAGTCTTTAGAAGACCAATTGAGTTAGCATTTGGTTTTTGAATTTTGATAAGTCTTGCAATGTCTTTGGAACCCTCAGTTTTACTGCAAAAAATCCTCCAGGATTCTCTTTGTTCTTTTCTTAGCTCTGCACGATATTCATTTTTTGCAATTAGATAACTCTCTCTGTGAGAACTGAGGTTACGCTTTGGTTCGAGTTTTCTAAGCTTGTGCCTCAGACCAGCAAGGTGTTTAGTCCACCAAGGCACTGATTTTGCTTTAATAGTTTTTCTTAGCGGGCAAGCGATATCTAGCGCCTTCTTTATGACTTTATAAAGGGACTCAGTGCATAGCTCAATGTTATTGACACAGGAAGATATTGCTGGTAATGATGCCATCTCCGTATTGTGCCTAAAACTTTCCCAGTTAGCTGTTTTCAGGTTTCTTGATTGTTCAGCCTTTGGCATGTATTTGCCAAAATTGAAAATTATATATCTATGATCAGACATTGATGGCCGAAGATCTACATGCCATCCTTTGATGTCCAACTTTTTAAAGGCATGCTGATTCATGATTGTAATGTCAATGACTGAAGAAGCCCGTTGTGTAAGGAAGGTTGGCTCATTACCTTCATTCATGACTGTTAGATTATTTTCGTCAAATATGTTCTCTAGAGCCTCTCCTCTTGTGTCGATATGTTTACTTCCCCACAAATAGTTATGTGAATTGGAGTCCATGGTTATGAGAAGTGGTTTTTGCTTAAGATCACAATGCTTTATGAGTCTCAACAAAGTTTCATTTTCAACAGGTAACAATTGATCAAGGTAAGCCACACATATATATGTTAGAGATTCCTCAATCTTGATACATGTTGTACAAATATCTCTGTTAGAGAATTCAGGGATAAACCATGCATTCAAATGATTTGCTGTTCGAATGCAGGCCCTTGGTTTGGACTCAGGTTGGCTATGGATTGTATATCCTCTCAGAGAAAGGCTTTTTGTCGAGCCGTTACAAAGGTATGGCTCTGTTATTAAGGCAATATCAGATGCTCTTAGTTTAAGCTCTGAGTTTGCTGCTTTGCAGTGCTGTGTATTTATATAGGCACAACTGATCATAATTATTTCTTTGGTGGTTTTGGGGGGTAAAGGATATTGGCTGTATCACTAAAGAACCTATCAATTTTACCTTGTTTTTTGTATTTAATTGTTGAAGGTTTGTCGGGCTGAGTCAAATGAGTTTCCTCACCATCTGTGGTATTTACTTCTTTTATTTTTTGATCAGAAGTTTTATCAGAACTTGTAGCCACAGTTTTAGTTTCTCCACCTACAGCACTCATGGTAACCTTAGTGCTATCTTTAGATCCTTCATTGCCATTTGATTTTGAATTCGTGTCTTCCATAGAATCTTCGTCCTCAGTTTGTTCCTCTTGCTCCAAAATTGGCGCGTTTCTAGGATCTTGGAAATGCACCTTTCCTGCAGAAGCAACTCTGAGGTTAAAGTCTACGGATTAAAGGCCTTCGTATGACTGTTTGTCTAGGCAAATGTGCAGCATTTTACCTAGTTTAGTGAGGTCTGACCTCACAACTTCTATTTGTCCTTTAATTCCAAGGATATTGCACTGATGAGAAATGATTTTGCTTAAAACTTCACATGTATAAGTATATATATATATATTGGTTCTTGCAAATTCACCAATAACATAATCTCTTTAGTGGCTATGTTTTCTTTCTTTTTATTAGTCCGAAAGTCAGAGTCATGAGCCATTCAACGTGTAGTGTGATGAAAATAAAATAAACATTTATACTTTATCTCAGCCTTGACAATGGTTTTTCTAATTTATATTAATGGGTGGTGATCCACTTCTAGTATTCATGGTATGAATTATACGTGACATGGGCAGGAAAAATGGGAATTTGGTATCTTAAGAATTCTTATCTCTGAATTGATGTTCGTACCTCAAATTCTGCGATTGATAGTGTAATAATGGGGCTATAAGTAGGCCTTTTTAAGTCTTCGTTGAAGAGCTCATAAACTAAAGGCAAAAAATCATATATTTTTTCGCAAAATCCTCATATTACATAAATAAATGATTCTAGCTGAGGGACAGAAGGAATGTCTATTACATGCTTTATCATACTTGACGAAAAATGGATAGATAAGAAGTACCAAGATACAATAAATAAGGATTGCCAAATGACCATGGATTGTCCGTTTATGAAAGCAATACATTAAAAAGCTTTCCTTAACAAGAGAATTATATCCATACATCCGCCGACGTCTATCTAAATGTCCTTTAATGACAAATATTTTGTCTGGATATATTTGTTTATGTCGCAGCAAAGATGGATATCCAGAAGAAATGTTGATTGTCCTGGTGGAGATTACGATCCTTATCTCTTCTAGGAGAAATGACTACTAAATTACGGAGATAATAATTAGGATGTTGGTCAAGCTATTTATTTATTTTGCTATTTTTATTCTATATTTTGGTGGTTTCATGCTCGTGTTCAAGGAAGTAAATGATTTTATATAATATGGTATTTCTTCTCAGATGAGTATCAAATGATCAATATATTATAAAAATATATCATCCTCATAACTTATCCATATTTAAGTCGTCATCCCTTCTATAAGAGATACCACTCATGATCTCTTTTTTTGGTAGAGATATTGATTCTTCTGATATGGATCACGATCATAGTCACTCCTAGGAGAGATTACGATCGATATCTCTACCAGGAGAGTCTACGACTCTACTGCGACACATACAAATATGCACGGCTTATATTTTTACACGCATCCACGCATATTCATTTGTTCACGGAAGAATCTTTTATACATACATGCAACATTGACAATATTTCACCATTGAATCTAATTGATTTCATTTGTATTCTTGAGATAAAATAACTATTAATGATGGGAGGATGCATTAGTGCATTGAACGTAAATTGAATTTTGCATTTCGGAAAAAGGTGTATGCCATGTTTTTACTATAGAAATCCTGCATTCCTTGATTGCTTAGAGTCAAAGGAATTACTAAATAAACTAGAGGCATATATACACTCAGAGAGTGCAAACCTCAGCTGTCACGGGGTACTTATGAGCCTTCCGAGGCGAATTTTTCACGACTGGGGAGGCGTAGAGGGAGGGGGAGGGTTCCCCTCGACGGAAATTCCGAGAGGAAGACGCTCCCGGCACCCGATTTCACAGCACAGCGACATCTATTGGCAGAGTAGGCTAACTTGAAATATTTATTAGTATTTAGCTCATTTTGCATCTTAATTCTGCACTCAGAGATGCCAAAATTTAATCACTTGTTCCTTTTTGCATTTTCAACAACTCCACAAAATTTCATCCGAATCCGTTCAGTACTTTTTGAGTTATCCTGCTGACAAACCAACAAACCAACACCAGTGAAAACAATACCTCCTTCGGCGGAGGTAATTAGTTATGTTGGGAACATTAATTTGTTATATAAAACATCAGCTTTCTTTGTTTATTGGTTTCTTACCTTCTACCAAAATTTAGTATTTGTCATTTGTTGATCTTCTAGTGGATCGTATTCTAGTTCAAGGTCAATCGCAAGAGAACCTTGCTCATAGAACAATATCATAACACAAATTATAAAAACATACTGTCAATAATCTACGACAATTAAATAATAGAAACCGAAAGGGAGTGCGATAGCCGTGTCCACTAAGGCGTGTTCAACTCTCAATGTTGGGGTTGCAGGTTCGAATACACCCGAGAGGGGATGGCCATTTTTGGTCTGCTACCTCATTGATAAGATCCAAGGTTTGAGTGACTAGTTTCTATGTTATAATGCTTATTTATATCCAGTTGGGATGCAATTCTATCAAACCATAAAGGCACAAAAAAACCGACTGTCTATCCAGTTTGGCTTGGAGCCAGACTGTTTATGGACTGCTAAGACTCTAAAAATCCCTGTCATCCGTTCGACTTGATCATGGTGCCAGGGGTTCATTGGTTCATGTTATTCATATATAGGGAATTACCATCATCCCGGCAGCAGCCAAGGCTGTTGGGGGGCCCTACAGCTGTTATGGCGGGGGGCACAGTTTGGCACATTCATAAAAAATCGGCCTATGTCACTCGGTGGGCGGGCCTGGTCCCCAAGGCCCGCCCATCCCGCCTGGCCTGAGTTCAATCTATATAATATTCACCAATCTCTGTCCGTCCGTCCGTCTCCACGTCCACACGTATCTCCTCCCACATTTATGGTCAGATTTGAACTTTGAAGGTATCAATCGAATCCTTGGGTCAAGGGGGACCTAATAAAACTATTTGCAAAGTGATGGGACCAAAAATTTAAAAAAATCTCATTGGATACACCTTTTCTGATTTTACTACCTACCTAGCAATTTTCTACTTCTACATACTTAATTATGATTAAGGAGGAGAGAATTGAGAATAAGCTCCAAGCCCTACCTCCATACTCACGAAGGCAAAAACCCATATAAGGGCCAAATATGCGCCGTAGAGGGTAAAGATTATTCACATTCGTTATCTAAAAAGAAAATTTAAAAAAAATCATCAGCATAATCTTATAACATATTTTTTTACTCGGAGAGGTTGTGTGAGTTCATAATAGTAATACAAATAGTTAGTGATCGGCGTCCTATTTATACCTATCACCATTCTTGCCGCTGCAAATGAAGAAAATTGATTTTAACTCCTATTTCTTGATTTCGGTACAAAGCTGCCAGACAGTTGAAGAAATACACAGAGCCATTATCTGTATTTACTTTTTTATGTAAACTCTGACTGTTAATTAATCTGGCTTTTTTTCTTGATATACCATAATATTATTATGACCCGCCCAGTATGGCATAAATCCCTGCCTTCTGGTTGAAATTGTAATATATAGTTGATTTTTTTTCATCAGCAGGCCTTTAGTCTATTTAAAATATCGTATAATTCACCAAAAGTTATGGTATATATAAATAAAAGATAATAAAAAGGTTGTTTGTGTTTTATAAAACATAAATAAACATTTCAGTTTAAAATTATTTTCCTTTTAAAGACACAAATTCTTATAACAAGTAAATCGACATGTTTATTACAAATATCAATGATCAAAAATAAAATTCCACAAAATATTAATGATGAAACCAACAAAACATAATCAATATACAGTTATAAAGTTGTATATACATTTTTTCAGACCTTGTTGACGTTCGCGAATAAGGTCGTTCATTGTTCAACCAAAATTATGGTTGGTCGTTCATCATCGTTAAAGATTGAATCGTTTGTCGTTTGTCATTCGCAAAAAATGACAACATTTAAAAAAAAGGAAATTTTCCCTCGTCATTCTGAAACAACGTGACGACGACGTTGTTTTTAGTAAGGAAATTTAGTATTTTTTTATAAACAAATGATAGGAATTTTTGGTTGTATTCGCGAACAACGAACTACAACGATTACAAATAAACGAATAAACAACTGCCCATTCTAAAAAGTTTGGTACCATGGTTTGGACTGTTGGTCGTTATATTACCTCCGCCGAAGGAGGTATTGTTACCTCCGCCGAAGGAGGTATTGTTTCAGTGGCGTTTGTTGGTTATTTGTTTGTCAGCAGGATAACTCAAAAAGTACTGAACGGATTCAAATGAAACTTTGTGGAGTTGTTGGAAATGCCAAAAGAAAAAAGTGATTAAATTTTGGCATCTCTAAGTGCTTTTTTACTATGCAAAATGAGCAAAATACTACTATAATTCATCTATTCAGGGAGTAGGAAAGAACAAACGCTAAAAAATATTCATTGACGTATTATTGTTCATATATCAGCTCAGGGACTATGTTAACCCAGTGACGTAGCTTAAACTTCTTCCGTCTTCCCATCTCTGAGTGCTTTTTTTAATATGCAAAATGAGCAAAATACTAAATGAAATGGGGTCTCTATTCAGGGAGTAGGAAAGAACAAACGCTAAAAAAATATTCATTGACGTATTATTGTTCATATATCAGCTCAGGATATGTAACCTAGTGACGTAGCTTAAACTTCTTCCGTCTTCCCATCTCTGAGTGCTTTTTTAATATGCAAAATGAGCTAACAGAGAGGAAACAATGATTAAAGCAACCCCCCGCCATTTCATAATGTATAAACTTAGGTTCCGAAATATTTTTCGTGTGACGTCACGTCTGGCAGAAAACATAAACAAATAACTTTTACTATATATAACATCTCTACTCAAATTATCATTAGTGCATCGTACTCTTACAAAAAAACTTCAATTAATAAAAAAAATAAAAAAGACAGTGTGCAGTTGCTGTTTGTTCCTTCATGGATCCCAATGCTCACAATGTATTGTACCACTCGTTTCCCACCAACATCAAACAGAGAAAAGCTTGGACCATCGCATGCAAAAGAGAGATTCGACATTTCAGCCTGCATCATCCTTTATGTGTAGTCTGCACTTCACTGAAGAAGACTATGAGATAGATCTAATGCATGAGTTTCTTAACCTTCCTATTAGAAAGAAACTCAAGAAAGGAGTAGTTCCGACACTTAATTTAAATGAAAAAATTGAAACAAACTTGTCTGCATATACGTCCATGGAACCATCTTCCAAAGGAATGATAGAATATTAAAACGAAATTATCTCATCCGCACCTAGTGGATCACACATCAAATTAAATGCTGCAGAATTAGCTCCTTGTTGAGGTTTATCTCGAAGGTGGGCTTGTACAACCAAATTTGCATTTCTTAGAGGCTATGAGGAAATGTGAACAATTTTTTAAAAATAATTTTATAGTAAATGGAAGGATTGATAGGAACGACAACCTTGTAAAAAGAGTTTCTAAATCAATGTCTAAGGTGCCGTCAGTTCCATTGGAAGCTCTTAATAAATTTGCTCAAATTCGTGTATTTCTCCAAATAAAATTTGAAAAAAACCCGCCTTCAAGAGCAAAAAGCAGACATAGAAAAGTTTAAGAGAGAAGCGAAAAATGAAACAGTGGATTAATTAAATGCTCCAATAAATTATATATTTTTCCTAAATATGTATTTCTAATAATATTTATATAATATATGATTATAAACAGTATTTTGTTTTGTAATAATTTATAAATTATATATTTTTTTCTTAATATGTATTTCTAATAATATTTATATATATATGATTATAACCATATTTTGTTTTGTATTAATTCATAAATTATATACTTTTTTCTAAATATGTCTTTGTAATAATATATGATTATAAATAGTATTTTGTTATAATTTATTTCGTTGTTTTTATGCTTTTTAATATATAATGATTGAGGAGTTTGCTTTTTCATGAAAATATTTTGGATAATTTCAGCAACTTTAAATCATCAAAAATTTATGATTACTCACAAAATTTAATATTTTTCCATTTTCTAATAGAATTGTGATAATTAATTCTTCTATGATCTAATTAAAGGCTAAATTCGATTATATTTAACATATTTTACTTATACAATATACCCTCTTTTGCCATATGTGACGTCATGCTCATGAGGTAGGTTGCGTGGACGGTGTATTTTTTTTTCTTTCATTGGTTAAAATGGCTCTACCTTACTTTTAACTACCTTGGATTAAAGATAGAAAATCGGGCGTGTGAAAGGGAGAATGTTTGAATAGAATGTTGTGGGGATCAGCGCGGGTACACACTCTCTGAGTGTATATATGTCTCTAGTTTTCACTGGCGTTGGTTTGTGTGTTGGTGGTGGTTTGTTTGTCAGCAAGATAACTCAAAAGTACGGAACGGATTTGGATGAAACTTTGTGGAGTAGTTGAAAATGCCAAAAGAAACAAGTGATTAAATTTTGGGTTCTCTGAGTGCAGAATTAAGATGCAAAATGAGCTAAATACTAATAAATATTTCAAGTTAGCCTACTCTGCCTATAGATGTCACTATGCTTGAAATCGGGTGCGGGAGCGTCTTCCTCTCGGAATTCCGTCGAGGGGAACCCTCCCCCGTCCCTCTACACCGCCCCAGTCGTGAAAAAATCCGCCTCGGAAGCTCATAAGGGACCCCGTGACGGCGAAGGTTTGCACTCTCTGAGTGGTATATATGCCTCTAGTTAAAGATGCAATGCATATTTATTGATTTTTTTATTGTTGCATGAATAATTAGGTATCATATATATATATATATATATATGTAGGCTTACTAAGATAGAAACATTTCGTCCATTTGCCAGCTAATCTAGGTGCCAATGCCAATTAGTAATATAAATGTATGACAGGTCAATAAATAGAAAGCCTTATATTTTTTTAAATGACAAGACTTTTGGTATCATTAAGATGTAGTACATAAATAAAATACATAATTAAACATGATGCCTACAATAAAAAACCATAGCAAGCTCCAGACACTCAAAACAAAGTTATATACAAATCAATCAATCTAAAACAACTATTTGAAATAAAAAAAGTTAAATTATAAATGTGATGAAAAAAAGTGAAACGAAAAAAGGGCTCTCAAAAAAAATTCCAATTCATCTGCGACGTCATGGACATGGACCGGAGATTTGATTAAATTTAATCCTTCAAATTCTCCGAATACCTCAAACTCATCAAATCGACAATAAGACGACATCAACATTATATATTGAACAAGAAATAATTTTTAATAAGTCATTTTATTGTGGTTTTATCTTGTAAGCAGTAATTTTGAATTGTAATGTTCATTCTTTTTGTTTTTAACGTATCTGTCTTAAGATTATGTTTTTTTATCTCCTACTTTCTAGTGTATTCTTATATTTTTACACTGTATGGATTTTGGCTAATAAATAACATCTAACCAAAAAAAAAGGCCAAAGAAATAGATCTAACACAAAGAACATATTTAAAAAACCAAGTTATGTCAACTGTTATAAGTGTGTAATTATATACTGATCAATTAAAATTACTGGGTTTTCGTGCTGAAAGATACTGAATGTAACATTTCGAGCATTGTCATGTGTCTCGGGAAATCTGGAATCTTGACGGTGGGTGCTGAATGGCTGAAGATCACACACACATATATATATATATATATATATATATCAGGCTTGTGAGCGTTCAGCGTTCAAAATAAATTAGCGTTCCGTTCAATGTTTTTTGCGTTCAGCGTTCCGTTAGCGTTCAAATATTGAAAAAAAGTGACGACGTTTTTTTTTAGAAAAGAATTCCAAAAAAAGTGATGTTTTTTTTTAGAAAGAATTTTCAAAAAAAGTAATACGTAGTGATTTTAGAAATTTTCAAAAAAAGTCCAAGAAATGTTTCAAAAAATTGAACGCTGAACGCAAAACTCTTTTTTTTTGCGTTCAACGTTAAAAAAAAAGTTGCGTTCCGTCAGCGTTCCGTTCATTGAACGTGCGTTCAGCTGAACACCGTTCAATTTTGCGCTCCGTTCACAAGCCTGATATATATATATATCAGGAAACGACCGGGACATCTTTTTCGCCGGGACCCGGCCAGGCGGGACTTAAATTTTTCAATTTTATTATTTAAAAAATATGACAAGCCACAAAAGTTTTTTTATATGTAAATATGACCCCAATCAATTAAAATTACTGGTTTTCGTGCTGAAAGATAATGACTGTAACATTTCGAGGCATTGTATTGTGTCTCTTGGAAATCTGGAATCTTGACGCTGGGTGCTGAATGGCTGAAGATACACACACACACACACCACACATATATATATATATATATATATATATATATATATATATATATATATATATATATATTATATATATATATATCAGGAAACGAACCGGGACATCTTTTTTCGCTGGGACCCGGGCCAGGCCAGGACTTAATTTTTTTCAATTTTATTATTTAAAAATATATGAAAAGCAATAAAAGTTATTTTTATATGTAAAATATGACCCCAAAATTTGTCAATTTAAACTTAATTAAAAAATTCTAGATATATTGAACCACAACTCATCAAATATTGTAATTATGTATACCTAAGAGTTACATTAATCTTTTGTGGTCTCATCTTTTCTAAGAAACAAATCATATAGTTGCCCTTTGCTAACGAGTATTCGTTGAGAAATCCCTTGCAAAAACGCAATACACTATCGACTACGCACTCGACTTTACAAAGTTGTGATCCTGATGACATGAATACGTTAATTATTAATTCATTTTGCGAAAAAAATATATTTTAGTTAAAACAAATAATTAATTCCATAACACAAAAAGTAAGTTATTTTAAGGTGTCTGGATAAAAACTGTTTGAGAAAAAGAAAAAAAAATCATTATTTTAATATTTTCTTATTATTGATGGTTTTTTGGTGCAATTTTTCATGAAGCTCTTTTGTAGGATGTTTTTTCTCCAGATTATTTTTATATCGTATATTTTTACACACTCTATAATTATATGAACAAGAGGACCAATCACTGATCGCTATCTTTCATATATCAAGTTGGCCTCAAGACGCTCAGATTCCACAAACGTTGGGAGATGGGCTTGCAGAAGCATTAGGAAGTTCTATGGATTATGCAATAAGATTCTCTGCTTCTGAGCTAACAAACACAGGAGGTTCACTTGACTCATATCCAGATCGAGTGCTGGAGAGTTATTGCCATTACAGTCCCCAGCCGCAACGCACGATATGACATTATTATTTCTAATAGATGACTTGAAGCCCCAGTTATAGCCTCACAGACACAATACTTTGCCGTTCAGAGACATTCGTCAAGTAAAATATTGTATTCCCTCGTTTTCAACCTTTCTGAATTGTTGAATCTTGTTAAATATGATCCCAAGGATCTTTTAAATATCTTTTTTGTTGTATTGTAGATAAACATTACAATACATAGTGTAAAATGAACAAGGATACTAAAGATATAAGACTTTTGCGAACATATTTGAATATTTCGATTTACTTATATACATGCTCAAGACGAAGATTTTTTATTTTCTCCCTACTTATGATAGAGCAACATGCGTTTTGTGCTGCTCTGCGTTTTACTTTGTTTGAGAGAATTTTTGTGTGCATTTGGACCTCTTAAGTTACTTAAACAGTGCCTGCTTTATAAGTGCTTCCATCCTCCTCTGGTGACTCCATATTCTAAAATTTTTTTGACAGGGGCATACTTTTTCGAGGATTGAAGTCGTAATTTTGGATCTTTTGTAAGAAGTTTGGTCTTTTTTAAATTATTTTCTTCCCTTCTTTGGTCGTACATTCCCTTGCCACTTTAAAGTTTAAATTCTTCTTCCAATCTGCTCGCCCGGGAGGAGAAAACATTAAAAAATGTCGTCTGGACGTCCGCCTGATGGAACTCTAGAAGTAGAAGTTACTACACGGCTTTATTCGAGTCAGTCAAATAATAGCTGGAAGGAAAACTTCTTGACTGTAACAAGCTATTTAAATGGGAGATTTTTGCATAGAGATATAAAGATTAGAGAGCTTATTAGACTCGTCAGAGAAATACGTCATTATGTCAAGACGATGTTTCTCTGCTATTAGAGGGAAGAGAATACGTCATTGTGTTATGTGTATATCTCTATGATCAGCTTACGATGACGTAGATTCAATTACTTTGTTTATAGTGGATACACAGAAACAATAAACACTTTTTTCTCTGCTATTGAAGGGAATACGCTCTCTATATCTTTATATCTCTATGGATTTTTGTATTGTTATCAAAGATATTGAAGATGATCCTTTAGAGGTAGAGGGATTAAAAAACCCTAGATTTGGACTAAATCAAGTGTCCTTTATTCGAATTTTCCAATTGACGCGAGAGACCGACTAGAAGAGCTGAAAAGCGTGCATTCCTTGTAAGTGAAGTCCACTGAAGGAAAAGTAGTAAACGCCACCCTAAAGCTGAAAGGCATGGACAAGATACAGTTGAACTTGAAAAATAAAGTAGTAATAATATATGAAAATACATTCAAGAGGATAGATCAATTGAAACTTGGCTCAAGCAATTTAGACAAATTATGCACATTATACTAGGAAAAAGCCCTTTGACGAGGCTGCAGGAAAAAATTAAAGAGTATAGGGATACATGGAGATACCATTTTAAAAGTGTTTGCAACCCCAGCAACGTTACCCCCCCCCAAGTAATGTCTATTCAAGGTTGTCTCATCAGACTAAAGTTTAAAGGGCCTCAGTGTCTTAACTGTTTTGGCGCTGGTCATTTTAAACAAAGTTGCAACAATCCTAGATTAAAATAGAAGAATACTCTAAAGTATTGTAGCGTATGCTTGCAGAGAGTCGTTCAATTGAATCAGGGGATGGAGAAAGTGTTATACCTCAACAGGAGAAATCTTCTAGGACAATTTAGAGGAGGCTGTGATAAGAGAAGAAGCGATACAGGGTGTTGATAGGGCTGAAAAAGTTTCAAAAGAGCCACATGGCTCTGCAACATCTTGTGTCGTATTGAAGAAAAATCTTGCAAGTGCGTCTGGAAATGAGAATCTTTGGCAGGTCCTGCAGGAAATATTTCTAGTTCTGACAAGACTACGCAGGAAGATGAAAACGCCTTTATTATTAATACTATAATGAAACAAGCGCATCACCCTTAAATAACAAAGTTATAACAAGCAACACATCTTCTTTGAATAAAGGAAGAAAAAAACAGAATCCTCCAATCCAATAAATTTACATTTAAAGCCTGATTACCTCCGCCGAGGAGGTATTGTTTTCACTGGCGTTTGTTGGTTTGTCAGCAGGATAACTCAAAAAGTACTGTACGGATTTGGATGAAATTTTGTGAAGTTGTTGGAAATGCCAAAAGCCAGAAGTGATTAAATTTTTGTATTTCTGAGTGCAGAATTAAGGCGCCAAATGAGCTAAATACTACTAAATATTTCAAGTTAGCCTACTCTGCCATATATGTCGCTGTGATGTGAAATTGGGTGCCGGGAGCGTCTTCCTCTCAGAATTTCCGTCGAGGGGAACCCTCCCCCGTCCCTCTACGCATCCCCAGTCGTGAAAAATTCGCCTCGGAAGGCTCATAAGGACCCCGTGACGGCGGAGGTTTGCACTCTCTAGTTTAATATTACAAAAGAACAAGGTCTGGCTCCATATCGAAGAGAACTTCTCCCTATGCCAGCCTATCCTCACAGAAAGATCAGACTGCTAACAAAGTTAGAAAAACAATATAATAATCCTAATAAGAATTAAATGGCATACACAAAACAAACAAAATCAGTTCTTATTTTGATCAACCTATCTCTAGATACCAGGAGATCAACATGGGCATTAACAACATAATTTCACTAAATGTAAGGGGTGGAAGGATCAAAAGTCTCGTCACGGAGTAATGAAAAGTCTTCTTTATCAAAGACCAGATATGTATAATCTGCTTGCAGGACGTGAAAAGTTTGACTTCCTCTAGATGTTCGATTGAATGTCTATTTTGCCTACCAAGAAATTATAATCATTTTTCACTGGTAATGGCACACATCAAGGAGTGTTTTCTTTAGTCTCGAAGACCATTGAGTTCCCTAAGCTCTCTTGCGAGCTTTCCAATAAGGAGACTGGCATGAATTTTTGTGCCAACTACAAAGGGTGAATTTTATTTTATTAACACCTATTGGCCAAATGAAAGATGTTTCCCATTCTTCCAAGCCATCATAAATGTCTGCATAAAATAATTGTATCCTTGTTGGTAATTGGTGATATGAATGTGGATCTTTATAGATCAAATTCCATCTATCCCAACTTATACGATCTAGTTGGAGTTTTTAGCCCGAAAGACAAGGTTTCTTGGAGATGTGGTAACATGTCTTCACGAATTGACTTGCACTAGCTTCTTTTCCATCCGATCCATAACATTTCAGCCTCATCCTTCGTCTGACCACAAAATAATTGAGTTTGATTTTATTCATGACAAACTTAAAACCCGTTTTAAATTTCTAAAAGGGATGGGGCTTGATGAAAATGTTATCAAAAGTTTAAAGACACTTTTTTACAAAATTTTAATGAATCTTTAATTCGAAGAAGTTGGCATATATTTTATCGCATGTAGTCAAATCCACAGCTTTGCACTTTAGTCGAAAAAAAGCCACATTTCAAACAAATCACGTACCACTTTTTACTCGATCCATTGCGGCAGACGCTACTATCCTATTTTGCATAGCTGAAATAGCCAAATCGGATTTTAAGCGCAGGAGTTAGAGAGAAAATGATGCATCCAAGAGATTGAAAAATTTATTCAGGCAAAATTATTCGACATCTGTAAAAAAATCATTATACAAGAAAATCAATAACAGACTCACGTACGATTCTAAAGCTTTTTCATTAGCAATTTCAAAGATTAGTTGGCGGGGAAAAAACACACTTTCCAAGCCAAGACGAAGAAACAAATTATTTTTATCAAATATGCAATTTCGCAATATATAAGAAAACATTTTAAGGACGGAAAAGCTGCAGGACCGAATGGTATTGGTGGTTTGGTTTTTAAGAAGTGTATAGACGAGATTGCCCCATACCTGGTAGAACGTTTTTTAAACACGAAACTGGGAGTGTAACCGTTAAGCACGACCATATTTTTAGAACCATTAAAAAACTACCACTAATAATATTTTAACCGAATTAGAGCTCTTCTTTATAACAGCTCCTCAACTACATATATTTATAAGAGTCCTAGAAAGTGACCCTATTATTTTAAAGAGAAGTTGCCGTCTTATGTCACCTCTTTTATTTTTTGGTAGTACCATGGATATTAGCAACACTATCTCTAAGAAGTTTTGGAGTGGATTTGGACCAAAAAAACATATTGTACATATGTACGCCGATGACGTTACAATTATGTTAGAAACAAAAACAGAAAAACAACTAGTCAAGCGGATTGAAGCTGTACTCAACTTCCTTCAGAAATATGAAAAGAGGTCTGGTCTGAAAATTAACAACCAGAAAATGGAAATTATTCCCATTGGTGTCTGGAATCCAGGACAAAATAAGTAATTGCAGGATGCTCAGAAACAGTGGAAATTCTAAAATTGCTTGGACTTCACAAGGAGCTTCGGAATGCAATTGGTTGAATATGCAAAAGCTTGTGGTTCACAACATTCAACGTAGGAGAAAATTCAGAGGCCAAAAAGAATAGGCTTATACAATTATTCCATTGTTCCTTACGTCCTGTATAAAGCATCATCTCTTCCTTGGCTTGCAGAAAAAGCAATCTTTCAAGAAAGTTCATGGCTAAATGAGCTATTTCATAGGAGTAATTTGACTTCTTTGGAGAAGCCAAGGTCGCATATCGGAGGAGGACTATCGTTGCTTTATAAAATATTTCATAAAGTGGTAGTGGATTTATCCATTAATCCGGACAAGGAATGGCGAGCTGTCTTTTTATAAGTTCAGCATACTTTTTACTCATATTTGGGACGGATGCTACAAATTTTATTTCGAAAATCTCCCAGGGCAAAAAGAACAAAAATGGAAAGCTTTATCAGAGGAAATTTTGTCTGTTCACGATTTAGACAGGGAGCCATTGTTTGAGTGTGTAATTTTTTTCTTCCCATTAAATATTGCAGCAGGAATCATCTTCCACCATACCTTGGCACTTGAGGATGTTTTGTATTTTCACAAAAATACAAAAGAGACAGCCGAGAAAGTGTGTGATATCCATTTAAGAGAGCTAGGCCTCCAAGGTCTTAGAAAAAAACGAATTATTAGTTTTATCTCCAAAACTATAGATGAAAAAGATTTATCTCCAAGCTTCATATTTCTGCTAAATGTCTATTTTTAATAGGCCATGTAAAGGCTGTGGACAATTGTTTAATTTAGTTGTCCAAGCGTTTGCCAAATGTCCTGCTCTCGTCTTCATAAGGGAATTTGTCAGGGTCAACATTAAAGGAGCGGAAAAAGAATTGTCACGGCCATAATATATAGGACTAATTTCGAATCCCCTAAACAGGGATGCCAGGGTGAAATTGGTCAGGGGGCCGGACTGTTTTCAAGTGGGACCTCGGGGGGCCCAATTACCGGTACAGTTTTGGCCTTGCAACACTAAACACTAAACAAAAGTAGATTTAAATTTGTCGATATTGTATCATAATATATTTATTTATAAAAACATTCTCAACCACTAACGTAACGGGCCAAATGAGATGCCCATTCGGCCGGTTCCGGCCCGCGGCCGCCACCATGGCACCACTGCCCTAAAGGCACCAGCAAAAACACGAGCTATGTAGCTAATTTTATCGAGTATCGCAGCTATCTTGCAGAGAAAATAACTCATGACAGAATAAATATTATTGAAGACATTCGGGTCATCATGATTTCGAGGGCAGCGCAATACTTGGCCTTTACAGTGAAGATCCCTACTATCAATACCATTCCATGGAAATATGTCGGGATCTGGTACGATTTTATCCATCTTGCTCCACTGGACATCTCCAATTTTGATACAGAACAGGAAATTTGCCAAACGAAAAAGAAAATAATTATATACAATATTTGTTAGTTTGTTTATTATTTACAACGCTATTTATATGTCTGTATTTTTGATAACAATATTGTTTAATTAAAAGTTTTTTTAATAATTATTTTTATGAGATAGGCTGCTCTATTTTAGATAAACTTTTATTTAAAATATTTATTTATATATATATGTAATATCTCTATACAATAAAGTCTCTTTAAAAAAAGAAAAAGGCCTACTTATGTCCCCCATTATCACTCTATATTGTTGAAGTTTTGGTTTATGATGTCGAAGACGAATGTTGAATAAAGGCCCACTGCCACGTTGCCATGTAACACCATCATCAAATGTCATCTTGTTTTCCTTTTACATTTAAGAAACCCAAGAATAACCTGCCAATAAGACTCGACAAAACTTACTATTTAATAAACAGCTCCTTACTCGACAAAAACCCTGAGCCAATCCTGCTCCGAGTTTTCATTCCACAGATGCTCATTGGGGCTTTTTCCAAAGTTGTGTGCAGATAGTTTGACCCCCAAATTCGAGAATTTTGGTTTATTGACATATCCGCCGCACTCGTGGATATGAGTTTAATAAAAAAGGTTTTCAGTAAAAAAATTGGGCCCCAGTTTTCTATGGCTTCGTTGTACTGATATCAATGATTCCAATAAATTTAAGAGTCTGCAAAGTAGCCAAAAATTATTATTATCTAATATATAGGAGCTTCTGAAGTTTGGCAGTTCATATATGGATAGTTTATGCTGCAAGAAAGGGTCACAAATAAAATATGCATTAAGTAAGTTTGACTTACTACATATTAAAGAAAATTTGTCAAATACTATTTTTATTATCTCTTCTTATTGATATTCAATTTAACATCTATTTGCTTGTTTAAACAACCTAAAGGAAAATACTTGTGATTATCCTCATTGAAATGATAGAACAACCCTTCATTGCGTTCTTATATATACTAGCGAATATTACCCGACGCTGCCCGGGATTTCAACTTGACAATAGTCTGGATGAAAAAAATAACACCAATAATTTAGTGTGTCATCCCGTGTGATTTTTCATATTAACTAAATTCTATAAAAATCGTCATAGGGTCTTCATTGCCATTTTTTTCCGTTTTGTATTCCTTAAGGCTAGGTATTTAAACATCATAAAAAGAAGAAATCACACGAATAATTTCAGAGATGTCATCGCATGTGACATTTCATATTAAAATCAATTCCTTCAACACTTGTCATTGGGTCTTCATTGCCATTTTTTCCGTTTTGCATTCTATACAGGTGGGTATTTAAACATCGCATAAAGAGAATCACACTAATAATTTCATGAAATCATCGCATGTGACTTTTCATATTAAAATCAGTTCCTTAAAAGTTGACATTGGGTATTCATTGCCCATTTTTTTCCGTTTTTATACCTTACGGCTGAGTATTTAATTATCGTAAAATAAAAAATACATGAATAATTTAAGTGATGTCATCGCATGTGACTTTTCATTTAAAATCAGTTCTTAAAAATTATCTTTGGGTTTCATTGCCATTTTTTCCGTTTTGTATTCTTAAGGTTTGGTATTTCAACATCGTAAAAAGAAGACATCAAAATAATTTAAGTGATGTCATCGCATGTGACCTTTCATATTGAAATAAGTTCCTTCAACAGTGGTCATTGGGTCTTCCATGCCATTTTTTCCGTTTTGTATTCCTTACGGTTGGTATTTAAATATCACACAAAGAAGGAATCACACGAATAATTTCAGTGAAATCATCGCATGTGACTTTTCATATTCAAACCAGTTCCTTAAAAAGTTGTCATAGCTCTTCATTCCATTTTTCTGTTTCGTATTCCTTAAGGCTGGGTATTTAAACAACGTAAAAAGAAGATGATAATTTTAGTGTGTCATCACATGTGATATTCATATTCAAATCAGTTCCTTAAAAAGTTGTCCTTGGGTCTTCATTGCCATTTTTTCCGTTTTTTTGTTCCTTAAGATTGGGAATTTAAACATCGTAAAAATAAGTTATTTTTAAGTCGTTTCATAGAGTGTATATGTTATTTTCGTATGAAAAGTAGTTCCTTAAAAAGTAGTTATTGCATCGTCATTGCATTTTTTCCGTTTTGTATTCTTAAGGCTGGGTATTGACATCCCTCTCCATCTCTAGGCATTATTGAAATTTGATTAGCACGATGTGCAATATAAAAAGTGTTGTTATTTTCTACACAAACTTAAATTTGGGGGGACATACAGGGACAGAAAGAAAAATATTTTTAAGTAATCATGTAGAAAACGAATTTTCCGGGAAACACTCAAAAAAACAAAAACACGCCTTAGTACCTCAGTCTTATCCACAGAAAATATGGGCAAAATCTAACTTGTAAATTTTAAAAAATCGGAAAAAAACGTTTTGGCGAATAAAATAAGCATGTCGATGACGAATTTCCGGGAGTTGACAACCCACTAAAACACTCCCTGAGCTCACAAAACTATTCACTGAAAATTTCGTCAAGATCTCATGACCCGTTCGGGAGATACCGGGAAACGAACGAACGCACAAACGAACGAATTCTTTTTTTATAAGTATAAGATTATACACAACGACAACTTCATCGATAAGCTTTTATTGATTAAGAAAGTCTATCATTTATATAAATGAATATTTCATTTACTTCGACTATTGTACCAAATCATATATACGATATATATATAATATAACACTCTTAAAAAGTATAAATAATGCCCAACAACAGTAAGAAAGGCCTCTATGAGGTTCTTTATATGGCTTAACACTGTCCTTATCAGTCTTTGTTATTAAAGTCGTGGTCTATCAAATCTGTTAAGCTAAAAAGACAAGCTTTGTTAGATGATAAGGTCAGTAAAGCCTTGCATACTGCATTGAAAACGTCAAAGGCTTTGATAAAAATAATAATTTTTATACATAATATTAATCAAATCAATAAACTATATACAGGGTGCGGCTACATAACTTCCTTTTTTTCAGAAGGCAATAAAACAAGACGTATAAATCAGAAAGGTTTTATTTTGTTTCATGATTTTAGTACATATTTAAAGTTTTGTTTCACATAGTTTGAAAATCATATCAGATAGGTGACGTCCCCCATTGTCCATACACTGTATATGTATACCGATTTCGGGTGTTTGCCATGACCCTCACCAGCGTATGAGCGGGTATACTGGCAATTTCTTCTCTGATGGTGGCCTTCAAGTCTGGTAGCTTCTCGGGTGGTTGACATAAACAAAAACGTCACCTATCTGATATGGTTTTCAAAACTATGTGAAACAAAACTTTAAAATATGTACTAAAATCATGAAACAAAATTAAACCTTTCTGATTTATACATCTTTTTTATTGCCTTCTGAAAAAAGGAAGTTATGTAGCCGCACCCTGTATATAGTTTATTGATTTGATTAATATATTTTATAAATACATGTTGTTGCAGGTATATAATACCTTTATTTTTAATGCACAATGCATTGACATGCTTTGCAAAAAATGAATTTTTATATAGAGCTCATTAGATTGATTCAATATGTTTTTGCAGAAAAACTCATTTTTCATCTATTGATATCTATATCTATTTTATAACATACGAACGAGGTATTGTTTTCACTGGCGTTGGTTTGTTGGTTTATCAGTAGAATAACTCAAAAAGTACAGAACGGATTCAGATGAAACTTTGTGGAGTTGGTGGAAATGCCAAAAAGAACAAGTGATTAAATTTTGGCATCTTTGAGTGCAGAATTAAGGCGCCAAATGAGCTAATACTACTAAATATTTCAAGTTAGCCTACTCTGCCAATAGATGTCGCTGTGCTGTGAAATCGGGTGCTGGGAGCGTCTTCCTCTCGGAATTTCCGTCGAGGGGAACCCTCCCCCGTCCCTCTACGCCGCCCCAGTCGTGAAAAATTCGCCTCGGAAGGCTCATAAGGACCCCGTGACGGCGGAGGTTTGCACTCTCTGAGTGTATATACGCTCTAGTTAGGAATGTTTTTTCACAGCCATCTACAACCAAATATTTATACCTAAAAACATGAAATAATTAAATCTCTTTAGCAATCAACAAATCTATTAGCTCTAACTTTGAATACATGCGATCAACATTTTTACCCAAAGAGTGTTTAAAAAACACTTTGTAAAGAATTCAGTAATTTCAAAATGGTTACTATATTAAAAGAAAGCTAGACTTTTTTTGCAGATGATTAAATAAATATGCCAATTTAGAAAGTTCATCGAGCTTTCACAAAAATAATTTATTATCTAGCTTTTATTTATAGAAGCCGATCAGTGTTATATTTTTTAAAAAAACCTGCTAATTAAGAGTCAAAATGATTTGTTATATATTAAATGCCATCAAATTTGTTAATTACGCTAATATGAATTCAATTCCTTAGGCTGCCAGCAATGCTTTTTTAATAAAATGTCAAGGCCAACAAAGGCCTTGCACTATGAAAAAAAAATACACAGAGCTTTGCCAGGAAAATATTAACTTTTTATTATGCTTATTTTTTCCTCGTATCACTCTTCATCTAAAAATATGATTATTTATACTGAGTTATAAATTAAATTACACCTTCAATTTCATTAAAGAAGGGGAAAACGAAGGAAAATGATTATGGAATGCCTTATCCAAACATCAATTAATCTATGTAAACAGTATTCAAGGTAGTTGATGAATAAAATGAGAGGAAGGTAGGGAAGGGGAAGGGCTAGCTGCTAGCGGCCTGCTCCTAGCTTTCTCTAATTGCCATTTTGTGTGAATGTTAGATCGATAGTAATTTATATTTCATGCATGCATTTTAGTGGATTGTGGGCCTTTTAAGAAAGTAATTACTTTTTCATCCACAAACCAAGAATGTATGAATCCTTTCGACGTAAAAGAAGTAACAGCTTTAAGAAATTTTAAGACATATATTTGATATATGTAAGTTGTTTTTGACAACTTTTTATAACGTAATTTTTATTAACAAAATCTATAATAATATTCATAAGATGTTCAGGCAAGACACACCTACAAATAAAGATAAGATAGCAAATCCTATACCCATCTGCTCTTTGAATAATGATTATAAGCTATAATGCTTTCAGATTTCCATTTTAATATAGATGGGATTTATAGATGTTAATTAGTTGGAATTTAATATCATAATGTTATATCAAAATAACATCAAAAAGTATAACGAAACTGTTTGATGGGTGAATTTTTTTAATGCACAATAGATGGATCCTGGATTGTCTTGGGTCCAGGATGAAAATACAATATCAAATGCTATTGTTGGCGTGATTTTATATATAAATGTTTGTTTTTATATTTATTATTGTTATTTGTTTGTTATAAGATTTGTTTTTCAATTTTTAACATTTATATAGGGATTTAACTTTAAGTTATATGTGTATATAATATATATATATATATTATATATATATATATATATATATATATATATATAAGTATATATATATATATATATATATATATTATATATATATATATGTATATATACAGTAGGGGTATTATAGAACCTAATATTAAGATATCAAAATTTATCCCCCCGCAAAAGTTGCGTCATAAGAAACTAAATGATCGTACAAAATGGATTTTAGTTTGAAACCCCCTTACCCCCCCCCCCCACATTGCGTTCAAAGGTTTCGTTATCAAGCAAAAACTTTTTGTATTACTATTTTGAAAAAAAATAGTGTAATTAAATTTAGCTATGATCAATTATGACTTTGTTATTATTGCAAAATTTCGTCAAATAATATGTAGTGCCAATAAATAAACATAAGTGCTGGGACGCACCAACCATTTTTTAAATAACAGCGAACCACTAGGGTTCTTTTATAGTTTCAAGAAGGAAAAAGAAAAAGAGGGTACTCATGTTGATGTGTTTAAGATATTTTTACATAGTTGCTTTGCACATCTTAATTTGCATACAGTAACCCGCATATGGTGAGATTATAAATCTATGACGTTGATTATATCATTTTTTCATTTCATACTACCCATGTCGTACTCTGGGAAAACATATTGGTAGTTTTCACAAGTCCTTGTTTACTCGGGCGAGAAGATCAACCTATTTTTTTTTTAATATTAAAAAACTGTTGACCGACAGAGAGAGGGGGGGGGGGAGGGTTGGGATGTGTTGGGCTTGACTGATGGGCAAATCTGTATAACCAAAATCAGAAGGGCCTTTTGAGTCTTATGGCATACTTGTCTGAGGGTTAATGTTATAGGTATATGCCTGATTAGTCGATCATATTATTGACTGATATGAACTCAACGACCCACACACATCGTTTACATAGTGTGGGAAAATTTTAAATTGAGGATTCTCATAAGCACGCGGAAAGAAGGCGGGTGCTTTACTCCCTCTTTCATAGGTAACCTTAGGTTATGTAAGATCGACAATCGAGGTATATTTTGCTGTTCGGTAATGAACACAAAGGTTCGGTAGCCTCAGATATAACGAACTTAAGTTTTTTTGTATATGAGGCTTGTTCGCCACTCAGGAAGTTCAGTATCTCAGATATAACGAACTTAATTCGTTATATCTGAGGCTTTTTCGGCCAGCTCAGGAGGTTCGTTTTATCCGAAGTTGGTTATACAGAGGGTCGTTATATCGAGGGTTTACTGTATATTAAGAGAATTAAAATATTGGTGGATTTGAAATATCCCTATTTAAAAATATATATTTTCATGATGTTTATAAGATGTATATATATATTCTAAATGCCTCTTTATAAAGTTACTAGAATGACTATAACATAAACAATAAACTCACCCACTTACTAATGACTAATAAGAAAGGGATTTTTTGATTGAAGGGAAGTTAGAAAAACTATATTAAATGATTTGTCCTTTATATAAGATTATTCTTCGGGAAGTAAATATGAACTACAATGTTCATTTATGTATTTTCGCAACTGCCCCCAATAGTTTTACTCTGTTTCTGTATATAATTTTAATGTATTTATTTTACACTGTATAAAATTTTGCAGTTAACCGAATAAAATGTTTTTTTAACCGAAAAAAAATAATATATATGAAAAAATGGTGAAATTGAAATGAAAAGAAGAATAAAAAAAGACGCAATTTAATTACTAATTACTTAAAGATATATTACGTATCTATTATTCATAATATATATACATGAATCTTAATATGGAAAATATTTTTCCTAATTAATTCCTGGTATTGAAAGTTACATTTCCACTTTGGACACCTTATGAGTAGACAAAAATAGAAGATTTTGACAGTTTTTTCACGTTCATCAATAATAATACTCATTTTCTTAAATATTTTTCTCTTCCAAACAATGATCGAAAAAAAAACGGTTTGTATTATTCTAAGAGGCCAGTAAGCAATTGCTTTCACCCAGAAACGTAATTTTGTTACCCACCAGATGATTTGTCCTCTGGCATAACCTTGAAAACATTTGTTTGTTGTTTAGCTCCTAGATTGGATCCACCTCACCGGAACTTAATCCGTATCAGCCGGCAGTGAACCTACTAGGAGCTACTTATTATACAAATTATTTATCAATATTCAAAAATTTTAAATGCTTTAAAAATAAAATCTTCGAAGGCTAAACGTCGCTCCCGATCTCTCCTCAAGGGATATAATTTGTTGCCTTGTCGACGGACAATCAAGATAAGATGGTGCGGGGTTTCTTCTTCTTCGTGCAGAGTCGGCAAATTGGGCTTATGACCTTTCTCATTTTGTAGAGATGTCTGTTGAGGCCAATATGTCCACTGATCATTCCAACGATGACGCAGATTTGAGCACGTTTGTATTTAAAATCTTACTTCCGTAGGGATTTGGTATGCAGAGTTTAGACTGGCGGCAAGTGCTCATCGCACGCCATTCAGTCCTCCATTCCTTCAAGGTTGCTTGTCTGAGGGCATTTTTGTTTGTCGCATGGATATTGGCACAGAAACAGGCGTGCCCCTCCTAGCACCGTCTTTAGCTAAAGCGTCGTTATACTCGTTTCCAGTATTGTTGTCGTGCCCCTTTATCCATCGACCGTAATTTTGCATGTAGATCTGCTTAGAGTGTTTTTGCAAGCGATAATTTCAGCTGATGCGAGTTTACCTGGCCTCATGTCCAGACTATAGATGGCAGATAGGCTGTCGGATAAGATTTATAATCTTTTCCCCTCGACTTTTTCACCTCGGAGATTACTGGCGAGATTTCTTATAGCCTCCACCTCGGCTTGGTAGACTGTGTTTATTGCCTTGAGCCTCAAGGTTCTCTCGTCAAAAACAATATCGCCTCTCGTCAGAGGACATCTGGCACCAGTCTGACCATTGATTTTAGACCCGTCGGTGTAACCTACGAGATCAAAGTTATGGTTGCACCATACGTGTTTGACTTCGTAGCCCAGATTTTCAGACCAGAAAGGACAGGAGGAGGAGGAGTTGGGATATCATTGACTTTTATATATTTGTCAAGATATTGTTGGTGTCCTCTAATCAAATGGTCGAACCATTTCAATGGGTGTTCAATTTTAGTCTGAATTCTGACCAGGCATGCACGCTCCATATATAAAGATGTAGAGGGATTCACCCACAGAGTACCTCCATTGTGGCCGTTGGTGTGGACCTCATTGACCCAGTAATACTCATGAGACCAAGCGGTGGTAGTTTGCAGAGCTCTCTTTTTAGATATACACTCGTCATAAGTTTTGGTGCAAAACAATAGCGCCGTAACTCACAATAGACCTTACGTACGCTACGTAGATCCATCTAGACTTGAGTGGGCTAAGTCCCCACTCTGATCCAACAAAAGTTTAGGGCAAAAAGGTTCCTTTGGCCTTGGAAATGGCATATTCTATGTGCTTTTTCCACTTCAAGTTATCATCAATTATTAAACCGAGATACTTAAACGTTCGCACTCTTTCGATTTCTATTCCAGACAGGTGTAGGGAAATATGCATACCTTTTCTTCGTTTGGAAAAAAGCATATATTTAGTTTTACTAATGCTAAAGATAGTATCTCTTTTTTGTCCCAATCTGTTAGTTTATAGGGCATCTTGCATTAACTGGCGAGAGTCTGCCGATCTGTACCTCTTACACATAGAGCCAGGTCATCTGCATAAGCAACAATATTAATTGGGCTTTTGAGTTGGTCCATACGCTCTTGGAAGGCTAAGTTCCATGCTAGAGTCGATAGAATCCCCCTGTTAATTATGAATATATGTATATAATTTGATTATTGTATTGTTCAGCGTCCCCTTAGTATTAATATTTCTTGTTGGTCTCTTGACTTATATTTAAATATTGTCTAATTTTACACGTGTTTTGTTCTTCCTTTTTGGTATTATTATTTGTTGTATTAGTTCACTTTGGAACGTCTTGGATATAGAAGGGGGATTGAAGTCCTCCCCTAAAAGATTTAGATACAGTCCACTTATTTATTGAGGCCCGTCCCTGCCTTTTAAGGGAAGGAGTTCTTGGAATTTACATGGTCCTTCGAGCCGGATGGTATTGGATACGACGGATTCGCGAGATTTAATTTCTTAAAGAGGAAATTGTTGGATCCCCCTCATCACAGAGACTCTTCCGAGGAACAGAATTTGGAGTAGCCGATATTTTTGATATTTTTTATCTGTGTTTTTTGATACCCTTCTTGCTTTAAGTCCATTCTTTTAAACCTTATCACAATGTCTCAAGAAGGAAGATCTTTTTTAGAAATACTTGAAAGGCTCAAGACTAGATTCGAGGAGTTGTTGGAAGAATTCTCAGTCGAGGCTAGTAATGAAAATTCCTGATTATAATGACATTTCCTATTTACAGGAATGTTTGAGTAGCTCTATGAGCCAATTGATAGACCAGTATGCACTCATGGGAGTGACTGTTGCTGAAAGCTTATATTTAACTCATTTAGACGAGCAACAGGTATCAAAAGAAGTTTCGTCAAGTTTTGAAGGTCTCTAAAGGTCTTATTGCAGAAGGTGAGAAGATCCGTATTGTAGGAGAGCTTGAGTATGATGCTAAGCTAAGGGGGGCTCATTCCCCAACTCCCAGAATTAAAACAGACAGGGCTGAATCCTTTACTCTGACGAGTAGTCTAGCTCATGTTCCAAACTTGAGCTGCCTAAGTTTAGTGGAGAGCCATCGGAGTTTTCTGTATGGTTTGATACCTTTAGAGCCATGATAGATATTGATAGCGTGAGTGACATTATGAAACTCAATTATCTTCGCTCTTGTTTATTTGGGCAAGCTCTTGAAAAAATATCTTCTATACCATTACGGGGGAAAATTATTTTGAAGCAATAGAGATCCTTAAAGATTCTTATAGCTGTGGAAGAACTTGAGTTTAGGATTCGTCGAGGAAATTCCATATAACGAATTAAAGTTAAGTAAAAGTCAGGATCTTTGTTATATACCTCATCATGGGGTTAGGAAAGAGTCATCAACGACTACGAAATTGAGAATGTATTTGATGGATCAATGTCCACGGGTTCAGGAGTTTCATTGAACTCCCAATTGTATGTAGGACAAAAACTTCAGTCTGACCTTGTGGATATACTTTTAAAATGGACATTTTTTAGAATTGCCATAACTGTTGACATTACAAAAATGTATAGTCAAGTGTCTCTACCAACAAGAAAGAGATCTAATGATATTTTTTTGGAGACCATCATCATGTGGACCCGTACGCGAATATCGCCACACACGTCAGGTATTCGGAATTACCAGCGCTTCTCACTCGTGTATTGCTTCTGTGCAATGGAGTGCTTCACACTTTATTAATACTCATACGAAGGCAATCACAGCAATTCATGAAGACATGTATGTCGATGATTTGCTGTCAGGCGCTGACTCAGTGCAGGAAGCTAAGAAATAGTTGATGATCTAATTATGATCAATTCCAAGGGTCATTTTGAACTTCGCAAGTGGTGCAGCAGTAATGTAAAGGTAATTGCTCATTTGAAGGAGCATCTCATTAATGAAGAAAGTATGTCTCATGTTCAAAATCCAATAAAGGCATTAGGGTATTTATGGAATCCAAGTCCGACTGTATTTCTCTTAATGTGCCCAAGGAATGGACAGGTGGTATGCCTACTAAGCGCAAAGTCCTCTCTGATTCCGCAAAATGTTTTGATCCTCTTGGTATTTTTGCACCTGTGTTTTTTGTTGCCAAGCTTATTTTTCAAGAGACATGGGGACGAGAGGATCCCTAGTGACTTGGAAAAGAGGTGGTCAAAGTGGAAAAAAGAGATTAGATGTCTTGAAAACTTTTGCATACCAAGATGTGTTTTGTACCCAACGCTCACTAATTATACAGCTGAGCTTTGTGTGTTTGGAGACGCCTCAAGCAAAGGTTATGCTTCAGTCCTATATCTACGCCTTGTTTGTCCGGATGGGGGTATAGAAGTGAATTTTTTGACGGCGAAAACAAGAGTCAAGCCAAATAAGGAAATAACATACCTCGATTAGAGCTAGAGGCTTCCGTTTTATGTGCAGAATTGGTCAGTTATTTTAAAGAGAAAGTTCCAATCAAGATTTCAAGAATACGTGCTTGGACTGATTCCTCCATCGTTTTTTGTTGGCTTCAAAAGGAATCTTGTTCGTGGAGGCCTTATGTAGCCAATAGAGTCCAAAAAATTCTACAGGTGATCGATACTGAATGCTGGGATCATGTAGCAGGACTAGAGAATCCTGCAGATCAGGTAAGCCGTGGATTGTCTGTAGATAAGTTTTTGAACAACAATTTTTGGTTCTGTGGGCCTCATTGGCTTTGCATGGCAGAGGCGGAATGGCCTAGGAGGCTTATACTGTCATCGAAAGATTGGACAGCTGCAAATGGCGAAAAGAAAATTTATATAAGCAAATTGCTGGCATCTGACGTCCCCTCGCCGTTCTCTCAGATTTTGGAGAGGGTTTCTTCTTTGGTAAAGGTTCAGAGATCTGTGGCTTGGCTCAAACGCTTTGTGAGCTTTAAAAGACTTAAAGGACCTGTAGGCCCCCTAACAGCCACTGATCTTCATAAGGCGTTACTCAGCCTGGCTAGACATGAGCAAGAAAAATATTGTGAGGATCTTTTCCGGAGGCTTAAAAGCGGAATGGAACCTTAAAAGGTGATAGCTTGGCATCTTTGAACTTGATATGGGATGAAAAAGACATGCTGATGAGAGTGGGTGGTCGTCTCGCAAGCATAGACACGTTGCCAGCCGACGCGCGTTGTCCAATACTGATTCCGGGGCAATCCCGATTAGCCCTTCTGTTAGTAGAAGCAGAACATAAAGGTTGCTTCATGCAGGACCTGTTTCCACACTTGGTTCTTTGCGGTGTCGATTTTGGATAGTCCGTGGAAGACAAATAGTAAATTCTATTTCCGCAAGTGTTTGAGATGCCGGCGAACATTGGCAAGAAATGGGTACGTTGCCGCATGCTAGAGTTAGCATTGGTCCTCCGTTTTGTCAGACTGGAGTCGATTATTTCGGTCCAATCATGATATATTCTTCTTGGAGGGGTAAAATACCGTCAAAGGTTTATGTCACAGACTTATCCACTAGGGCAGTGCATTTGGAAGTTGCGAAGTCTTTAAGCACTGAGGAATTTATCAATGCATTTCGTCGATTCATTGGTCGACGAGGTGTACCGGAAACAATGTGGAGCGATCATGGCACGAATTTTGTTGGATCAGCTAACATAATTAAAAGGTTTCTTCAAAAAGAACATGGCATTTTGTTGAAATGGGCAGCAGATCGTGGCATTTCTTGGAAGTTTATACCTCCTCGTGCGCCTCACCAAGGAGGAGCTTGGGAAGCCATGGTAAAACTAACAAAAACATATTTCGCCGGCAATTTCACAATGCACCCTTACTATAGATCAACTTACAACGGGGTTAGTTGATATTGAAGCTGTAATAAATAGCCGTCCCCTAGTTCATTTGTCTTCTGACCCTTCAGAGTCTGTTTTGACGCCATCAATGCTCCTCACAGGGTTTAATTTGACCTCTTTACCTGAGGAACTAATTGATAAACATTATTCCCCAGCCTCCAGGTGGCGTAAATTGAATGTGCTTCTACAAAGGGTGCGTAAAAGGTGGATGAAGGAGTACGTTCTAGATATGCAACGTCGGCAAAAATGGAGACATGCTAATAGAAACCTGAGAGAGGACGATATAGTGATTATAATGGATGAGATTCAAGGAGGTAATGAATGGCCATCGGACGTGTTTTGAAGGTGTATACTGGTAAAGATGACTTCGTTCGTAGTGTTGAAGTGAAGTCGAAGGGGAGAGTATATCATCGTCCAATAACAAAAATTGCGCTTGTCTTGCCAGCCAAAGAAGATACCTCTTCTGAATCACCTCGAGTTGAGAATTAATTAGTGGTAGCGAGGATTGGTTTGAGCAGGAGGGATCGAGACACGGAGTATATAAAAATATATAACATTAGTTATGAACCAAATGCTTGGTTCATCCGGGGAGTATGTTATGTATATATTTTGTTTATTGTATTGTTCAGCGTCCCCTTAGTATTAATATATTCTTGTTGGTCTCTTGACTTATATTTAAAGTATTGTCTAGTTTTACAAATGTTTTGTTCTTCCTTTTTTGTTATTATTATTTGTTGTTATTAGTTCACTTTTGGAACGTCTTGGAATTAGAAGGGGGATTGACGTCCTCCCCTAAAAGATTTAGATACAGTCCACTTATTTATTGAGGCCCGTCCCTGCCTTTAAGGGAAGGATTCTTGGGATTTTACACCCCCTTTGAGGACATCCTCTTGCGGAGTTACAGATACATCTCCCCTCCTAGCTCCCGACAACATTCTACCCCAAGTAGATTTTTTTAACCAAAAATTGTCTTCTCATGTATTTGGTATTTCCTCATGGCGTCAAGAATGGTTAAAACTATTATATCAAAAGCGCCCTCATTATCCAAGAATACACGATGGCTTCTCGTGTCTATGGTAGCTACTCTCACAAGAATCACCCATTTTACTTATGACTGTATCATTGACCTGCCTTTCGAAAAAGCAAACTGATGGTAAAACCAATTTACATTCACTATGGACCTTCCACTGTATCATCCGTTCCAGTATTTTTCAGAGCTACATTGGTTAGTGTGATTGGTCGGAAGGATCGTGGTTCCAATAATTATTTTTCCCTGGCTTTGTATAAATATCACTTTGAGGTTCTCCAACACTTTGTTTGTTTTGTTTGTTTGAGGTAGATCCAAGAGTACGAATTGAAGTCGAGTCTTGAGCCCAGGGCGGAATCGAATTTGCGATCTTAGCCCATTCTCTAGAACCCACAACCACTTTAACCATGTTGTTTACCCATTCTACCTCGGAAGCCAACAGTACCAATGTTTTCAATTCCTAGAATTGCTGTATCTGCTTTAACTCTGGAGATGTTGGTTAAGCATTTGTGAGCGATCATTCTCTTAAGACAAAAGAACTCACACTCACCAACATGTGATAAACGTCTCTCACTCTGCTTGCAAAAACGACACTCTCGAGTGAGAAATTTGTTCGACAATGTTGATGATATCTAAGAAGTTATGACCAGTTATTATCTGTATTTGAATACTAGAGATTCACGACTAAGATTATCAATCGTCTCGATGCATTAGGGTCCGGCTTCGGAAGCCACAGTTTACTTTGTCTACAGGAGCTATCCTGTGTCCTCGGGAGGCCCATTCTCTATAGAGACCCCCTCCTTATCAGGTCTGACATAAAAGATCTGGATAGGAATGTCCTTTAATAGATTTGATCTTGATCCAGCTTTTGCAAGTCGGTCAGCTTTCTCTTTCCGGCCAACCTACGCGAGCTTTAATCCAATGAAGGTTGACATGGCTTACACGTCCAGTGCATTCAAAACATTGATACAATTGTTCACTGTACGAGACTTTACAACAACCGAGCCCAAAGATACAAGAGCTGCTTGGTTGTCGACATAAAAATCAATTTTTGGTTTGAGATTTTCTTTTTTAATAATAAGAGGGCTGCCTTTAGATAGCCCAAACTTCAGCTTGAAACACAGTGGATTCGTCACTGAGTTTCCCAGCTGAGTTTATTATAAAAAATAAGGATTGTACAAATGATAGCCCCATCCGATTTTGTTAGCAATTTTGCTACCATCGGTGTAGCATTGAATACCATTACTGGCGTTCAATACCTCACCTACGAGAAGCTATCATAATTAATGGAAATGTTTTCTTCCAACTCTTTTTAGACTCGTAGAAAGTCTCTGTTAATACAAGATGAAATTCCTAACTTTTATTTTCACGCCACTCTTCAAGAATATGACCAGGTTTAGACCCAATGCTCTCCCATCCTTGTGGCGTGATGTTCAAATTAAAAAGTGCCTTTTTGGCCCTCATTTTGATATATAATCTAGAGGAGGCAAATCGAAGATTACCTCAAGTCCTTTCGTAGGTGTACTACGATAGATAAGGTTGCTCTTATCATACCAAGCCGTTGGATACGTTCCAGTTTCTTCAGGTAATTTTGGGCTCGACGAGACCACAATCGATCCATAAGAGATCTTATGACGATTATGCTGGTTATACACCCATCTCATTGCCTTGGAGTCGGGCCCCAGTTTTCCCGACGGCGTTGTTGCAAGCCATCAGTAGTTTTTTGGATTGGTTGAGCTTGGATGTGATTTGGAGACCGAAGACTTAGGAGTATACTTGATAGTAAAACTTGATTGTAGAGATTCGTTAGGCGAACAATAAAATAGTTCGGCAGGTTCTTATAAGCATGAGAGGAATTTGGTCAGGACCAGTTTTTTGTTAGACTTTAAACTAGAACTAGCACTCCTGACAGTTCCTCCCTGAAGTATTTAGTGTGAGACTCCAGTTTTTTTAGAAATCCTTTTTGAGTCGTACTGGGTAAATCGACTTCTTTTAAATTGGGGAAATGTTCTCGTACAAGTAATTCCAGGCTATCTATTTCTCCAAAGGCTTCTCCCAGAATACCCACACTGCATTGGTATGGTTTGATCTTCCTTCATCAACCTGGAGATGTCCTTTGGACTTTCAAGAGTGTTACCCACGCTTTAAAGGTCTCCTCTTTGCTTTAATTATCATAGTTTTATATGATTGCTTTTCCACTCTGTGCATTTCCATTTGCCTCTTGCGCTGGAGAAATTTAACCTTTCGCCGTTGTTCCCTTAGGTCATCGTTGAATA
>CP045910.1:3177362-3204715 GCA_013387185.1 Caligus rogercresseyi
TGTTGTCCCTTCAAGATCTTTATGGGCTAAACAAACTACAATTTATTCGGGATATAGAATTATATTTATTTAAATATAAAATGACGAGAGAAGGAAAAATTAGGGACTAAAAAATAAGAAGAGAATAAACTCAGAGCTAGTAGTAAAGAATAGGAAATCGAAGGAAGAGGTTTTTTCTTGCTCTCGCAACAAGGTTTTTTTTCTAATATGTGGTCGCTCTTCTTAGTTATGTGGTAAATTATATGTCCGCTTGAGTCAAGTGGGTGGGTCGTCATTTAGTTCATAGGAGGTGAAATCAAGGTGAATTTGGTCGTTATATTCGTGAAGTGAGGTCCTGATGAAGGTTTTTAGGGGGATGGAACCACACCTAAGAGAGGAAGAAAGATAAAAAAGCTGTATTTTAACATTTTGTAAACCAAATCTTTATTATTTTTTGTTAATGAATGCCATGCCGAATTTTTGTGAGCCCTTCCAAAAAAAGCTTTATTAAATATTTAAAAAATCAGTTTTTTTTGGTGAGTTGTGAGGACAACCTTTGTGTATTTCTCTTAAGAATAACTTACGACATTATTGACGTCACAGTAAGCCTGCATACGGCACAACAGCACGCCCACCCGTGAACAATATCTAACCTAAATATTACAGATCAAAGAACATTTTCCCATTACTCATGTCGATAATGATTTTGTTTACCTTTAAAACTATGGATTTTATACTAATCTATACATATATTTATGAGCCCTACATAATAACTTCATGAATGGGATAGAAGTAGGGTATTTAAGATATAGTTGTTTTACGGATATATATATGACGGTTAAAAAAGAAAGAAAGTTAAATCAAATGTTTATTCGTGAGTTTTCCATTGACGTCTTTAAAAAAATCCTTGGAGAAAATAGAGTTGTAAATAACGACACGTAGCGCTGAAATCGAGGTATTTGTGGTTCTCTTTGTTGGAGAAAAAGAGTGTGAGAGAATGATCTAAGATAGACTTCATATAAAATATATTTTTCCCCATGAAAAGTGCAATGTGATGTCAATTTTTGCATTCTATTTCATGATAAAATAATTCTTAAGTTATTTCTGTCGTTGTCTTTCCCCCTCACAATGGAGAGCACAGAAATACCCAGGATTTCAGCGCTACGTGCCGTTACTTATATTATGTATGACATGGATGTACAGCCCAAGTTTATCAAATAACTCCTCCTCCTATTTACCTGTTCGCTTATAGAATAGAACGTAGGCAGAGGAGAAATCTCCGGGCGAGGATCCTGGAACCTTTTTCTCCGAGACGGAGCTGTCATCAAAGTAGTTCCACGTGGAGTCCTTCCGCGTGAGGATGTGTAGTGACCCCCGCAGACGGAGCCAAAGTGATTGACGATCCCGTAGAGGTCAAAGGATGGGGGAGTTTGAGGCAAGGGGCCCGAAAGATACTCTCGGAGGTCGAAATGGCTTAGGGGAAAGTCCACAGGGATCTCCAGTTTGACGGCTCCCGAGGAGCCCGATAAATAAACGAACCTGGTAGTAAAAAAAACACGCAATTAAAATAGTCGAGTGCTCATATCAGTAGTACGAAGGATATAAACTACCGAACGCATCCTTATACAGAGTTCAAACTAATACCAGCAATGCTTAGGAATTGTAACATTGGTCAATACCTGAGAAGGCTCCAGAGGTAGAATGAGACAACAACATGGTTACAGTGGGCCTTGGATTCAAGACTAGATCTCAATTCGACCTCTTGTATCCTACCCTCAACAAACAAACAAAAACTACAGCTTTATCATGATTTTATGGCCCAAATGAAATTTAAAAAAAATATATGATTAAAAAATTGATTCAATAATAATAATAATAAATCAGTAAAACACACAGTCAGACTAGTTGAGCTTATAAAGTACGACAGTCTTTTGATGCCTGTCGAGGCAAATATATATCATCCTATTTTGAGTTTGAATATTATAAATACGGATAACAAATAGGAGCCTTTTCCACTAGCGTCATTGGGGGAAATAGATGGAGTGTGAATAATAATAATAAACAGTTTTCATTGATAAATTAGGGATCACTTTACTCGAGGCTGGTGATATGATGTGTATGCGCAACTACAAAAATAAATATACAAGAACCTTTAAGAAACCGAAATCCAAAGCGTTTAAAAATATCTTATAGACATAGAGTACTTGTAGATGGTGTCCAGTAATTTCATCGCACGTAAATTCCTCATGGACCTTATTATAGCCGCCTTTTTACCCTGGGGATTCAACTTGACCCCGACACAGCCCGCGAAATTAGTGTATACGAAGTATAAAAATCAATAGCGAGGAAAATGTTTCGCAACAAAAATATCCATAAAAAAAGAAAACGAGGAAATTGACTGACTATAAAAAAGCAAGGGAGGTAAATGTCCACGGCAAAAAGGTGGCTATAAAAAGGTCCAATAGCAATTTATGCGCGATGAAATTATGGACACCGAGAAAACACTCTACAGTAATACGACCAAAATGGCCCAGTATCCAACATATTTAAGCATTAATTTATACTCGTGCGGTTCCCTGTGCGTTTGAAAATGGATGAACGTGCTTCCAGTATTACTCCCAAATTACTCCAGCATTCTATATTCTCAATACCTCTTGAGATAAATGATGAGAAAGTCCGGGGCCCGCCAAATGGTTAGCGTCTTCGTGGCGCATTGGTTTTTCTGACAGGAGGAGCAGAACCATGGATTGTTTTCGTCTAGGACCTCCTTTTCCGAGAAGGCAGAGAGGCACTCCGAGAGACCGAGTCGATCCCAGGCCTTGGGGATTTCCAGGAGGGACTCGTGTTTCAGGAAGGATGAGACTCTGGGCGCTGCAGGGCCTCGGAAGGAGATACCCAGTGTCCGAGGCTGAAGGTAGATGCGAGAGGAGGAGAGACGCTCAAGGCGGTTGCAGCCGTAGCAGTGCGCGTGAAAGTTGCAGCGGGCGCATTTCTTGCCTGCAGATACAAAAATGAAATGTTCAATTAAAAGTTGTTAAATATGAAATGATAAAATAATGGACACAATGAGGAATAATAATACATTAGCCAAGCATCAGCATACATAAATGGAGTGTCCAAATTCATTGAATGAATCTATTAAACGTGACGTCAGATCACGATTAGGACTACAACAGAAAGGTTCTTGCAAATTCAATCAATAAAGATATTATGATTGGTAACTTTTTTTTTCTTTCTATGTCTTAAAATCAGAATGATCCATTTTTCATAAAATACGATGACGCAGGATTAATTATCTCCCTGAGTTTGAAGAATTGTTTAATCTCATGTATAATAACGGATGATATTAGCCCATTCAAAGGATTCAATAATGACATTGAGGTGACTTTAAATGCATAGCAATGCAATGCCTTAGATCAAAGCCGATTTGAGATATGTCGATTATAAGAGAACTAAAAAAGCAAATGTCCAATTCATTGGTCTCAGTTATTAAATAAGATTATTTAAGGGTGAATCCGGTCATTTGACAAATAAAAGGGATAATTTTGAGATTAATTTTAATATATAAAGTTGACAAAATAAATAATAATTTGTTAAAATAAAGAATTTGTTAAAACTATATTACTTAGACCAGAGGTAGACATATATATGAGCGCCGCCGAAAGTCAATTTTACGATCTATCGGTACCGGATAATGTTGGCAACACGATGGTTGCCGACATATGAATATATAGATTTATTTTTAAAAAATCATAAAAACAACCAAATTGCAAACAATGAATATTCTTCAAAGATGCTAAGTTTTTCAATAAGACATCCTAATCAAAGGATAACAAATTCAAGCAAACAGTTGGCATTAGGTGATTAAATATCTCTTCTTTACTCACGTCTTTGGAGGAGTCAACATCAATTCCGAGCGAAGAAATTCATGGTAATTTCCTTTGAATTTAAGACCTCCAATATCACATATCAGCATTAATTTTAAAAAGCAATCTTTACACAAAGTAATGAATGATGATTTGACGATAATTAGATCATCACTCTGCCGATAGGACGCACATAATGAAGGAAAATAGCGTTGCCAGGGGGGAAAATACGTTAATTTGTTATTTTAGTTTTCACTCAATCCACCCGATAAAAATGCTGAAAGCCCATACGGCAAGGTCAAGCACGGAAGCGTAACTTCCCATCAACGACCAATGCACGCGTTCATTGGGACTTATGAGAACTGATGTCCTACGTGTTCCCGACCTTTTCCATAAGACATACCACCACCCATCCGTCAACAAAATCGATGTAAAGAAGACTGCTACGGCCGTTTGAAATGTGAACAGCTGCCCCCTCCCCTGAGAGGACACTCGAAGGCTTCGAAGAACTCATTGCTTCAATTAGCCTCAAAAAGCTTGCTTTTCTAACTATGTCTCTGTTGTCAACTTCTCCAAGACCTGTCACAGCAACTGAGAAGGCACGCAGTATATCTAATGCTCAGAGGGCGGGTAAGACTATTGTAAGGTCCTTATATCTATGCAAGGTCATAGCATTAATGAACAAACAAATGATCTATTAAATATATGAAATTCTATATTAGACATTGTAATTACTTCCTCCCAGTTTGGAATCCCAAGTCTCTATAAATCTGATTAATGATATACAAAGTTAACTAAATGAGAACGCAATATCGTAGAAATTATATAGACATAGTTTATAAATATTATTACAGATACATAGATTAACAATTTTTGTTTCTCTCTGTTGTTAATTTTATACTTAACAAATATACACGTGGCTAAGAAGGCTAGAGTTATGTGAAATCACCAGAGCTGCGACAACCGAATGTAAATCGGTATTCCATACTACCGACGGTAGATTTCAAATATCGAACCGATTATACGATATTCGGTAGAAACTACCGAATATCGTACCGATTGACAATCGGTACGGTATATTTGAAAGTATGACTTTTGTAGCATTCACATAGAGACATAAAGATATAAAGAGCTTATTCCCTTCAATAGCAGAGAAACATCGTTCAACTGCCGCTTTGCCAAGCGCTCCCTTGTGTGAAGAACTTGAACTTCGAAAATAAATAAACAACTATAACTTTTAGTATTATAGAGAAGATAATAAAGAGACATTCAATATAAGCTTATGCTATGCATTGAATACTAGAGTACCTGAAAGTGCATTTAATATCGGACAATAAAAGACAGTAAATAAAAAAATCTATATCCTTCCATTTCCTACAAAATCCAAGTACATATATAATTTATATAAGATTAGTATGTATTGAATTTCAAATAATCTCTAATAAATTATAACAAATGATGTATTTAATTGTCCTTTGTTATAAACTGTCCGATATGAAATGCATATGAAGAAGTAAAAGCAGTACATATATAAATTTCTCTCTCTTTCTAATCTACCGTACGAATATCGATCGATACTGGAGATATATAAGAAATCTACAGAATACGATATCAATCGATATTCGGTATATACCGAATATCAAACCGGCGGTAGATTTTTCTACAGAACCCCAGCTCTGGAAATCACAAATAAAATCATACAATAACTGAAGAAGGATTGGCGCAGAATCACTTACAAAAGAGGAATCTTTTAAGAAAAAAAAAAATCAAATAAACTACCTTTTTTCAGTACAAAAATGTATATCATAACATGGTTATATGTCTTTCTAGACGACTTGATATGAATAAAATTTGGTTCTTTTCTACCTACAAAACTGTCGTTATATATAACTAATAAAAAGTTCAAAGTTCACGTTAACTAGAACATATGTCATATGTACGTTTTCAAAAGGATTAATGACATGACGAATTCGCTCTTTTTTATATTAAATATGGACACTGTATAAAATTCATGTCCGGAGTATAAAAACAGAGAAATAATTGCATTATCTCTTTTAAACACTATCTCAGCACATTGTGTTTCATAATTAAATGTTTTATTCATTAATTATTCATGAAAAGGGTGTAGACATCATTAGGAGTTAAGAGGAGTCAATTTCCTTTATTTCCTAATGATTTTTTCTCGACATATTTGGTAAGCATTATAGCAGAAAAAATATTACATTAAACAAAGGATCATGAAAACAAGAATCACATTTAACTAATGGGTCAAATACACACTTTAGAAATGTTCAGAATGACCTTTATTTTTACACTTATTTCGAACATTGTGTTTATATTAAAACTTGTTCTTTATATTAACACCCGGCTCTCAAGATACTCACAACGTAAGATAATATATTCATTTTTAAAACGCTATAAAACTATTTATATCCAGTCGGATGCAATATATATATATATATAACCAATTGGGCAAAAAATAGCTCATTGCTCAACTCTCTTTGTTGAGGGTGCAGGTTCGAATCATGCTCCCAAGAAGGTTAAGGGGTATTTTGGTCAATCGCATTGATATATCCTTGGTTCGAGTGACTACCTATTTTTAATGCTATAAATCTTATTTATATCCACAAAAGATGAAATTATATCGAACGAAATAGGATTAAAAAACTTAGCAATAAAAATATTGATAAAAGGTTGATGCAGAAGATCTAAGAGGATTGGCATAAAGAATGCGAAGATCTGCGATCCTCATTGTACTCCCGATGACTTCCAAAGGAATATTCAGGCTGAGCTTCTTGGCATCTTTTATTTATATTCTTCTTTCACTTAAACCCTGCCTCTTCACATTACATAACAATGTTGTAATACACATATTTACTGACATAAATAGGAATGATTAAAGCCATAAAATATATGCAAAATAACATTAACATTCCCAATTGATTATTCAAATAAAGTACAAAATCAATTGATACTATGGTCAAAAGCGATATATATATATATGTTAATTGAGCTTGACCCCCCAAATAGCCAAAAAGTAAGATTAATTTAAATGTAATATTCAATTGGAGAAAAATAATTCCCTTTTTTAAGGCTTATTGCATACTATCTTCTTACCTTGAGCATTCACAAGTACAAGGCTATAGTCCTCAGGGGTAAGAACACGGACCAAAGGATCCAGAAGCTCATATAGCTTCTTTCCAGAGACAATATTCGAGAGGGAGAGAAGGAAGGGATGGCCAAGGGTCTCCACATTCTTTTTATTATTGTCCTCTTCCTCGGAGTGATCCAGGCGATAGACGAGGGGATGCTTAATATCCGTCTCTTGGGCAGAGAGCGACTCACTTTGTCCAGAGGAAGAAACTCACTCACTGGATCCGCGTCCAGGCGGCACCCAGGGCATTTAATCTGTCCAGACAAGGAGCTGTCTTCCTCCTTCTGATGATGCTCTATGGTGCGATCCATGCAGGATAGGCATAAAACACAGTCACAGGCATTATGCTGTCGTAGGTCCGAGGGAGGAAGATCCTCCATGCATATAATGCATGTTTGGTAGTCCTGCGATGCAAGGATGCACTCCTCTGATGAGCCCATAGGATCTTCGTCTTCTACTTCTTCCTCTTCCTCAAACACCTTTTCAACGACCTCCAAGGCATAAATCTCCCTGTCCTCTTTAAGGAACTTGAGAGACGTCCAATCCTCCAAGAAGCGAGAAATGTGATGATCAAACACTTCCACGACTTGTATTTTCCTCTCTTGGCCTAGGGAGAGTACCTCGCGAAGCTTTGTCTTCAAGTCCCCGACTTTATCCACCTGCGTGAGCGTTAAGCGTAGTCTTAGAGGTAAGGATCCATTGCGTATAAATGTGAGGGTGATTTCCTTATTTATTGCCCCTGGGAGAGGTACGGATAAGTACATAAAGGGCTCAAACGTCACGGAGACGCCCTCACAAACGGAGCAGACGACTTTGTTTCTTAAACTGTCCATGAAAGCTTTTCGCTATGATGCTCTCGTTCTCGGAAAGATACTTTTCCCATACGGTATCCGCCTCAAGGGCTTCCTTTAGCTCGCTCGCGTTGTTGAGGCCGCAGCTAAGCTGCGGTGCCTTTTTATTCTTCTCTGAAGCATCTAAACGCATGCGTTTCATGTCTGAGAACTCCTCTATTTCTTTATCTCCGATGTCTCTATTCGTGGGAGCGTTGTTGTCAAGGCTCGGGGATCTCTGTGGATACAAATTCGTTTTTCCTTGTACCGCTTCCCCGATAAATTATTATTAAAGGACATCCCCCCTCCTCCAAGTCGACTCTTTTCCCTCGAGGCATATTTTTCGGAATCAAAGCTAACGGCGTTGTTCATGCGTGGCCCATCGTCCGCATTCACGTTCACATTGGAGGTCTTGTTTTCCTTCAGATAGTAGTCCTCAATGTCGAGTCGGACAGGGTGAAAGTCAGAGGAAGGGGTTGATGACGTATGGATGTCAGATGGGGATCCTCGGCGGCCCTTGGCTCTCACAGGCACCGGTCCAGGGTCCGATGAGGACCCCGCAGAGTCCGGGGATGCGCTTGAAGAGGAGTATGAAGATGATGTGGGATGAAGGGGCTTGGTGGATGATGTCTCAGAGGAGGGCTTCCGTTTGAGTTCTTCATGGAGTGAGTCCAGGAGTAATGCGAGAAACTCCTGGCAGTCGTGTTGATGGGAGCCCTTAAATTGAGGATAGGAGGAGCTCAGGCTTTCCTTGAAGCCCTGCAGGCTTCAATACGCGTAGGGAGCCCTTCCATACTCGGGATAGGAGGTTGAGAATGAGGCGGAGAGGCCTGCCGGACGGTTGAGTGCCTGGGCGGACTCCCTTTCTTCCTCGTGCCTTGGCTGAGGGGATTTCTCTCCAAAGTGTGATATGAGAGGAGGGGATGCGAGTAAGCATTGAAGCCCAGCGTTCATATAGCAGGTGTTTCCTACATTCCGGAGTCCAACGACGCCTGGGATGAGGGCACGAGAAGAAGTGGAGACAGTGGATGAAGAGGTGGTGTTGAGGAAGGACTCTTGTTCGTCGTCTTCTCCTTCTTCCTCGCTGAGTAATGCCCTCCCTCCTCTGGGAGAAAGGGTCCCATGACGCCCTGCTGCCGCTCTCTGGAAGTCCCGCTCTCCTCATTCTCAAGGAACTCATTGGGCTCAATGGGTCCTCCTCCATCCTCCATGGAGGACTCCACAGCATCGCTGCTCTCCTTCTCATCTTCCAGGTCCGCGACGTTGGTCTCCATGGAGGGCGGGTTGTAGTCCTCGCTAGAGGGATCACAACGCCCTCCGATCTCTTCTCAGGGAGCGCCTCCTTGGAGGAGGGAGAAGAAGAAGAGTCACAGGCGGAGATCAAGAGATTCCGTGCGGCGCTTTGACTCGAGGAACTGCAGAGCAGCCAGTCCTCATTGAGCCCCATCATGTTGAGGACGAGGACGACGACCCGAATCACTCACTCACTCGACGAAAGGAAGGAAGGAAGAAAGAAAGAAAGAAAGAACGAGCAATGGAGTAAACGCCGATAATATTAGGAATAAGAAATACACAAGATATGCATAATAATATAGAATATAGAAATGGAATTCGGGAGAGAAAACAAGGTTGTTAATAATATAGTTTATACTGCACTGGATAAGGCCCTTATGGCGTCGTGCTCGATTCGTGACGTCATAAGTATGTATAGACTAAAAACAATGTTTATTCTTGTTAGAAACTATTTTCTTCATGTTTTTTAAACCCCTATTAGATCTTAGAAGTTATATCAAATACAGGGTTGTTCTTATTATCTTTTTTTAAAGTGAATAGCCTTCTAGATATGGGGTTGAAACACTATAGCATTTTGGGTTGCATATGAACAAAAAACCCGGGATTTAAATGACTTATTTGTTTCTAAACCGTATTAAATATGACTTTGGTTTTTTGTATTTATATATTTTATTATTAACCTTTGATTATTATAAATACTTGATGCTACAATGGAAAATAGTGCTAATTTTTTTTAATACAGAAGGAACCCTGATATGAATAATATAATAACTCAAGCTGTTTATTATGACGTAATAATAAAAACACCAACAGTTTTGGGTTATTTCTTTAAAAATGTTATTAATAATTTATAAAAAGGGACAATTTTGTTCCTTTCGTCCACGAATTATGTGGAAAAATAACTCCGTATCAAAGTTCCTCCTTCTGAATAGAAGAACTTAAGCTGTTTTCATAAAGTGCAATAATAACTAGAGGCATATATACACTCAGAGAGTGCAAACCTCCGCCGTCACGGATTCCTTATGAGCCTTCCGAGGCGGATTTTTCACGACTGGGGGGCGTAGAGGGACTTGTACCTTTTGGCATTTCCAACAACTCCACAAAGTTTCATGCGAATCCGTTCCGTACTTTTTGAGTTATCCTGCTGACAAACAAACAACCAACAAACTAACAAACCAACGCCAGTGAAAACAATACCTCCTTCGGCGGAGGTAATAAAATAATTAGTAAAAAATCTGTTATGAAAAAGGGAGAGGTTTGTGATTAATTTAATACTATAATAAAAGAGAGGCCAGAGAGATGTCTCTATGTTTTCAGTTTTTTTCTCTTTCTATGTCAAGTCGGTATTAAATCATCCACAGCCGAAAAAGGGTAAAAATATGTATATTAATATGTGTGAAACAGTGCCTAATAAGTGATAGAATTTAAACATATTCTTATAGTAAAAAAACAAACATTTTTCTCATAAGCTCTGTAGCGATATGTCTCGGACGAAATCATTTAAAATATACGGTCTCACACTAATGATATGTATCAAACATTTGATATAATTGTATCTGAGATTATAGGAATTGAAAATACGACATGAGAATCATTGAATTGTTCTTATTTCTTAATGTTTTCGTTAAAATGTGCGTTGACTTTTTATACAAAATTGCGTACTTTATAAAAAGGCAGTATATCTTGTGATAAGGGGAGTGTTTTAAAGGATCTGTTAGAAATAAGATTGCCTAACATAAGATGTAAGCCATATTGCAATTCTTAATTACATGATTATAGATGTATGATGGACTAAAAATCTATTCATTATGAAGTTTTCTGGAGAATGTGCGATTTTATTATGGTTAGTTCTATATTTATGACGTCACTCTCATACCTTTGCCGGATGAGTCTGTGACCTTCTTGTCTGATATGCCTTCAAGTATAAAATAATACCGACTCATAGTGAGACAGGGTCTTCTCTTTTCTTTTTTAATACTCCTCTTTTCTTTCTTTTTTTTATATTACAAACAAGGAGGACTCTCTCTATGCCTCTGTTTCTCCTTTTATGCTACCTTTCCCCATCCCCATCAGTGACTCCAATTATCGACATATATAAATTGTATATTATGTATAAAATATCAAGAGGACGAAAGTAGACAGATATAAAAAGTTCAGCCAGTGACGTCATAGTATTAATTATTTGATATTGGATATATTTGTATAGACGTCACTGGATTAATTACTTTAATTGTATACACCTGTGGTGTTGCTGTAAGAGCTATTTTAAATGAAATGCTTACTGCTTGCACGCAAGGCAATTTTTTTCTCCTTGAAATAATGTATAGGACAGTTAAAAAGTTGAAGGCCCATTTCAAGGACTCTTATCGCTTATGTTTATTATCGGATGTGACAATATTAATATGGATTCACAAAAGAAGGTTTTCTGCACGAATTAAGATCAAAGCTCAAGTAGGTGAAGGATCCAGATTCTATTTTATCAGACAAAAAACACTGAAAAAAATATTGCATACATCAAATGACCTACAATCTACTTTAAATACCATTCACCAAATAATAGTTGATACAACATCGATCTTAATGGATGCTTAATCAATATTTTAAAGACTTATACATACTTTTATCATTGAGATATAAAGATATAGAGAGCTGATTTCCTTCAATAGCAGATAAACATCGTCGTTCAGCTGTATTTTTGTGTCCAATAAAAACAAAGTATTTGTACTACGTCAACGTAAGCTGATCATAGAGATAGATTCTATCTCTATGATCAGCTTACGATGACGTAGTACAATTACTTTGTTTATATTGGACACACAGATACAGATGATAATCTCTATCTTTTTATCTCTATGACTTTTATACGAATAATAGACCAATGACGTCATAATCGGCTTATTTATTTACCTTTTCCAGCTGAAAAAAACCCTGAAATAGAGGGGATAATTCCGGACATTTATATTTAAAAAAAGACTTCATGACCTAATTTTTGATTGATATGCTTATGTAATTAGCTATTTTATATATAAATATCTGTATGATGGCTGATTTTTGAAGCTTATTAAGTATATATATCTTTTTATATGAGTTGAGGTCAATTTTGAGCTGTAAACATACATTTCTATAAGGTTTTGTGGCAAAATTATTATGGATAATCTATAGATTATTGGGATTTTATCTATTTATTTTAATTTCTTGCAAAAAATTGTAAATTAACATATTTGCTAATAACTCAGTTTGTATTTTTAGCATTGTTTTTATTACATGTATACAATGCTTAAACGGATCTTTTTGAATATTAAGAGCTAGCAAATGAAGTAATTCATTGAATACTATATTCGTTTACTACATAAAATCTGTCCCAGATTCAAGAATGTCCGAATAATAGATCCCAAAACATATTTTTATATCTCCTAGAATTTATTTCCTATTCGTGTCTATTTGTCTTCCTTCCCTCTCTTTCTCCCTCTTCCATCCCCCCTCCATGCATGTACATTTAGCTGTCATATTTTATAAAAAAGAGTCACTAAATTGTCTCCCCCGTCTTTAAAGCAGCATTTCCAGTTTTTGACGGCTGATTATTTTCTCATGTAGCTGTTAGTGTACTTCTGCTGTTCAGTTTCAGGTGGAGAGTTCATCCTTGGACCCATATTCCCCCCCCCTTGAAGAGATCGTCGTCGGTGATCATCATGGCTTTCGTTAGGCATTTATCCAAGAGGATTCCCTTGGTTAAGAATTGGTCCATTAGCTCGGGTATGTTGGGTATATTTCTCTGTTCCGCCGACCTTTTACCCTCTTTTTCACCCTTTATATATATATCTTAGTTCGACTACGCGAAGTTTTTCCCTGAGCCAGCCAATTCAAAACATGCGAGGTAATTCAGGTTTATCTTGTATAATTCAAAAATAATTTCATTCTTTTTCCACGAGTTCACATTCTTTTGAATAAAAGAATGAATCGAATCATGGACAACATTCGCACAGCAAATATATATAACTTGATGGTTTGTAAAAGGAAAATGACTTCATCACTCATGCATTTTATATGGCTAACAGGAATCGAGGAGGAGATTGAAGCTTGTCATACTCTTCTGATATCAGACATCCGTTTATGCTTGTGAGCGTTCCGATTGGTCGTCGTTGGTCCATTCTATTCAAACGCTTTCTTATTGTTGCTTTTCATGAAAAGTATTTGTGATGAGATTCTGGGAGTTGTGTCCGATTCATTTAGAACCGAGAGGTATTTTCGAAAGAACTATTTTACTAAAAAATCAAGTATTACCATTTCATATCGATCTTAGAGGAAAATTCTTTCGAGATAAGATTTCACGGTTATTCATTGTGATAGATTCTTGTGAACAATTTTAGATTTGTTGCCATATTGTCCGTCATAATTGGAATTGCCAATTGATCATGATGGGTAGTACTGACGGTAGATGTTTTCATACTATACTGATGTTTTTTTTGTTACTTGATAAGATACATCTACACATTGCTTTATTTCTGTCTATCGGTAGCGATGGATTTAAATGTTTTTAACATCAAAATATAGATGCATCTAAAAGAATTGTACTACTTGGAGGCGGTTGATAATCAATTCTTCGGTATTACTAACTGTATCATTTTTTGTTCCTTGATCAAACTATCGAATAATGCGACCTCGAAAAGTACCACCTTTTTTTACTTCAAGGGGGCCATGGCCTCTTGGTCAACTTTCATCTTCCCAATACTCCCAGCAGATTTTCTCTCGATGCTCGCCTTGCCGCGAATGTTGTTGTATACGATGGATCTGTAGACGCTCAACTACCTCGATATGCCTGCGGGCGTCTGCCCTGCAACCAAAAGTGCGCAGATCTTGATGGAACCCTCTCAATGGGTGGCTAGGCCAGTTGGACACCTTTAGATATCACAATTGATTCCGGTGTCCTTCAGGTCCTGACAGGGGAGTCACAGAACTCTTTGTCTGAATTCCCCTCTCCCCAAAATTATCTCCACCCACTCAATCCTCTCCTTCTGATCCTCCGAGCACAACAGCGCCTGGATGAGGGCAAACCATTTTTTCACTGTTGACATGACAATGTGCTGCACTTCCTTCCTTCCTCTGGGACTTGAAACAGATATGCATGAACACTTCATTCCAGGAGTAGTGACTAGCCCTCACTTCAATCATAAATTCCTCAATGAATCACAGATCCTTCAGGGTTTTTTTTTCATTAAGCCCGTGCTTTGACGACATCCAGATCTTGAGAAGTTTGTTTGCTGTGATGAACCAGCAGCTGTGGTTCACGGGTTCTATTTTAAACAAAGCATTTCTCGTAGAAAGCATCCCTGATTGCACAAACAATTATGTACCTATAGTTTTAATCAATGGTCTTGCCAGATAGTGGTGATTCAACAGAGGTCCGGAGGAAGTTTGGATGGATATCCAATTATGTAACAGAATGTAGGACTTTTTCGTTTTGTTTCAGTTAATTTATTGTCAGTGTAGGGCCATCAAGGGTAACAATTAGATGGCGTAGTGGAAGTTCATGGGTTTGTACGTCAATGAGACCAGCTTTCTCCAATGTGCAGTGTCGACATTTCTCGAGTCTCACCTCCAATGGTGCACAGGGCCATATCGGAACCAAGGTCTTTCAGCCAGGCTAACCGGACCTTTGCAATCTTCTTTTTTACTTATTTTCTCTGGGGTGAAGTGAAACAGATGATTGCTACTTGACTCACTAAAGACACAAAAAGTGATATTCCTCGATTTTGCAGTAGAAAGTAAAAAAATATAACGTGTAAAATGATAGGTAACGGCGGATAACTACCCCCATTACTTCAATTACAGTAAATAAAATCCCCTTTGTGCCATTGATTAGTCCTTAACATAATTATTTTTCCCTCTTCTCTAATGCGTACACTTGAAATATGCAGTTTAATATGCAAATAATGCACTTAAACGGAACTAAAACGTAATAAAATTAATGTTGCGTTATTCAACTAATTTACAACTTTTACCTGTTTCTTCTCCACAGCGTAGCCATGTAATATGCACTAAAATATAAAATAATGCACTAAAATATAAAATAAGATATAATATAATATAATCATTAAAATATAAAATAATGCAATAAAATATCAAATAATTTATAAGAATATCAAATAACGTATTAAAATATTAAATGGATATTAATATGCAAATAAAAAGACATCCCTTATATCAATTTTAACACTTATACCCTCAACTTCTTCTTTTTTCTGCAGTGTAACCATGAAAGATGACGGCATTGCCGTCCTCAAACTCGACTCCCCCGGCGTCAAAGTCAACTCCCTCAACACCGAAGTCCTAGAGGAGATGAAACCCTCTACGGCCGCCTCAGCAGCGATGAATCCGTCAAGGGCATCGTTCTCATGTCCGGGAAGCCGGACTGCTTCATCGCCGGCATGGACATCTCCATGGTAGACACCTGCAAGACCCCCGCGGACGGGGAGCGGCTATCCAAGGATGCTCATGACATCTTATTTGCCATGGAGTCATCAAAAAAGCCCATCGTGGCAGCCATTATGGGCCATGCCCTAGGTGGAGGTCTTGAGGTCGCTCTGGCATGCCAATATCGCATCGCAGTGGATGGTATGAAGACCTCTCTAGGCCTACCCGAGGTCATGCTAGGCCTCTTGCCCGGAGGGGGTGGCCTACAAAGAGTTCCTCACTTGGGCGGCATGCTCACTGCTCTAGACATGTGTCTAACGGGAAGCTTCTTAAGAGCCCCAAGGCCAAGAAACTCGGCCTCGTTGACTTGGTTGTAAAGCCACTTGGGCCAGGCCTTGCGCCGGCAAAGGAAACCACTCATGCATATCTGGAGAATGTGGCTGTGGGCGTCTGCAAAAGCATTGTGGAGGGGAAAACCAAGATCCCAACGCGCGGACCACGTAATCTAACGGAGAAACTGACGGCTGCTGCTCTTAAAGTATCCTATGTGCGTGACTACGTCTTCCAACAGGCCAAGGATAAGGTTATGAAGCAAACGAATGGCCTTTATCCTGCTCCGCTTAAGATCTTGGATGTTCTTAAGACGAATGCTGAAAAAGGGCCTTCTGCGGGATATCTGGCTGAGAGTAAAGGGTTTGGAGAGCTTGTTGTGACCTCGGAGTCCAAGGCACTGATCTCTCTATTTAATGGACAGACGGAGTGTAAGAAGAATAAGTTGGGGCTCCTCCCAAAAGGACAAGTAAGTGTGTTGAATATCTGTCAGTTAGATAAATAGGAATATTAAAGTACTCAAATTATTTTGTTTCTTTAAGTTATCCTTTTTCAACGGATTATATTAAATTAAATTTATAAAAAGCATTATAGCTTACCTCTGAGTATTGGTTTATTTTTTAACAAATGATAGTTGTATTTTATTCATTTCATCCTTGACATATCTCCTTTCTATTACAGCGTGGTAGGCATCCTCGGTGCAGGTCTCATGGTGCGGGGATCGCTCAAGTATCCGTGGATAAAGGCATGAAGGTTCTAATGAAAGACATGTCTGAGGCCGGCCTTAGCCGTGGCTTGACCAAGTCCAAAAGGGCCTGGACCTCTCCGTCAAGAAGAAAAAGCTCTCCAAGCTCCAAAGTGAATGGCCATGTCCAGCTTATACTCCACCATCGACTATGACAAATTTAAGGAAGCCGACATCGTCATCGAAGCTGTATTCGAAGACCTGGACATCAAGCATCGTGTCATCAAAGAAGTCGAGTCCCACATTCGCGACGACTGCATTTTCGCTTCAAACACCTCCGCTCTTCCCATCACAGACATTGCAAAGGCCAGCAAACGCCCCGAAAACGTCATCGGCCTTCATTACTTCTCACCTGTAGACAAAATGCAGCTCCTTGAGGTCATTACAACCAAGCAGACCTCAAAGGAAGCCTGTCAGCGAGCAGTCGACATAGGCCTTCGACAGGGAAGCTTTTATCGTTGTAGAGGACGGCCTGGATTCTACACGACACGCATTCTGGCCCCAACCCTCTCCGAGGCCATTCGCCTTCTCCAAGAAGGAGTAGATCCTAAGAAACTCGACACCCTTACAAAGGGCTACGGTTTCCCCGTCGGCGTAGCGACGCTAATTGACGAAGTCGGCATTGATGTTGCCTTCCACGTTGCAATAACTTGGGCAAGGCCTATGGGCCACGATTCTCTGGAGGAGATCCTGCTGTTCTCGAGACCCTCGTCAAGGCTGGCTATGCCGGACGTAAGTCTGGCAAGGGGTGCTTCGACTATAGCCAGGGGAAAGGCTCTCGCCCAGTGAATGAGAAGGCTCTTGAGATCTTCAAGGAGAACTCTCTTGAGCCTTGCGGCTGTCTGAAGATGAAGATATTCAACTGCGATTGAGTCTTCGCTTTGTGAATGAGGCCGTTCTTTCCTATCAAGATGGGATACTTAAGACTCCTCTGGAGGGGGATGTGGGTGCTGTTTTCGGGCTTGGATTCCCTCCGATCTATGGGGGTCCCTTTAGATACACGGATATTCTGGGAGCTCAATACGTTGTGGACAACATGCGGCGGTTCGAACAGGTCTACGGAGCTCCTTTCACTCCCTGCCAAAGGCTTGTGGACATGGCAGCCTCTGGAAAGAAGTTCTATGCCAAGTAAAGCCATGGAAGGAAGATTGAAAGCTCTACCTCAAATCAATGCAATGACATGTCGTTGTGATGTACTCTTGTCCTATACCATCATCAGTCTTACAAGTTTGTTGTGTTAATGGAGTTAAGTATCCACAATCAGGATTATTTCACAAGTACTCGTCCAACTCATTTTCTCTGATACCATACTTACAATCGTTTTTATTTATCACTCATGAGTTTTACACGAATATTTATATTACATATTTTTCGAGTAAACCTCTTATTTTTTATAGTCGCCCAATGTTTGAATCGGTGAAATATACGAATAATAACAATGATTGGTTTTTTATTTATTGTTCGTTAAGGAGTTAGTGTAGCTGTTGTTATATTGTTTATACTTGATGCGCTTTTGACTTGGGTTGAAAGGAAATTATCTCCTGGAATTCGTAGCAACATTGAATGGCTAAGTACAAAATATCCTTATGTGCAGGTTTGAGGTTGCAAATATCCTTGTCTGTTTCCAAAGATAGGTTCATTTCAATATATGATGTAAAAGTTGTAACTAGGCCGGATAGGGACTCATGCATATTTTTTTAAATTCAGAGTAGTTACATAACTTCACAGACGTTTATATGTGAAAAAATGTCTTTTTGTTGAAAATATTAATGTATATGTAATACTTTCTCAACAAGACTGATACTGACCAATCCAGAATTATCATTGCTTCATAGCATTTACATAATACTCGAGACAGTATTTTATTTAAACAAAATGTTAGGATTCTTAAAGGACTTTCAATGCTTTAAGGTCAACGAAATCTCTTTTTCTGTACAGATTTTCATTTGTTTGCACTCCTTACTTCTATATAAATATACTATTATGACTAGAGAAGGGCGAAATAGTCCAAAATCTAGTCTAAAAAATATATTCAGTTGCTCCTGTTCTTTCCCTGCGTAAAACGTCATCAATCAGTCATCATTTACATACACAAGAAGGGAAACTCACTTAGTATCAATAAACAAAGAGAAATAATGTTTCCTTATTACTTATGAATCGAGTCATTAAGTATCGTGAAGTTATTCTGCCCTATGTGAGTCCATAACAATGTCGACGAGGATGAGATGTTGGGCAACGGACATGCCCGAGAGCCAAAATCACACCTCAAAGAACATATACCATGGATGGAGCTACTCATCCCTCCTGGACCTTACTTATCGTGTGTAGGACACCCTTCTTCCCTCCCGCGTGTGGGGGATCCATTGGTCATTCTCTTCTTTAATTAACCTGGAAGACCTCTGGAGTCCCCTCCAGGATTTCCCTTTCCCCGATGGATTCCCTGCCGTCACGTGATTGTGGACAGACGGGACGAGCAACACCTCTTTCTCTACAGAAGGATCCTTGGCAGTGGCGTTACTGATAATCCTGGAGCCCTCCTGCAAGGAGGAAAGTTAGGGTCCTTTCGTCACAGTGATGAGGCCCCCTCTCTGCTAGGGGCCTCTCGCATTGCATCACTTGCTTAGACTACAGAACGCCCCTGATCCTTGGTCTCCTCAAGGTGGCTTCCCGGTTGTGCCGGAGGACACAACAGTAAGTATTTGCCTCTGTCAATTCTAGGCCAATAATAATAGTTTGTTTCTTTTCCAAGAACCGATTCCTGATCATATCTGTTTGAGACACCATGGAACGCTTCTTCAACTTTAATACTTCTTGCAGGCCCGAGGACCACTTCATGATGATAATTCATACGTGGGAGGAAGCAACTATGCTGGCTGAGGACCGACGTTGATATAATCGTTCTTGTTGGAACCTAACTCTCCCTGGACGACATGATCACAATGACTTATCTCTCCGCCGACAGATGGCCCTCTTCGATAGAAATAAACTATATACTGAGACAGTCCCGCTGCTGGCAGATCTTCCCATCATAAAATTTAAGTTATTGACGCAGCAATAGTTTCTTAAAGATTACATATACTTATTTAGTCTTGCGTCAGGACAATAACATTCCACATTCAAAGTATATTTTTTATTTCATAAATTATCAATTAAATGAATACTACTATACCAACTAATAAATAATGTACATATTAAGATTTAACATCATCATATTACTTTTATTTAATAATTATCAATATATAAATAATATCAAGGGTTAACGTAACAAGAAGGATTTGTCAAATTGTCTATATGCAAGGGAAGTTGTATTTTTTTAATGGAAGAAATATATTTTTGTGTAGAAGTAATTTATCAATAAATAATACAACAAAAGCCTGCTTTGGAATCTGAACAACTGTTTGGCACTGCAACAGTAAGGCAAGGCCTCACTATCCTCATTTTTCCTCGAAACAGCCTCGCTATGCTCATATTTTATTCTTGAAACGGCTTCACTATGCTCTTTTTTTAAACAGCCTCCAAGTAAAAGTGACGTCATAGGTGATCAATGACGTTACAATGAAGCAGTGCCGTAACCAGAAAAAAATAAGTAGGTGGGCATTTTATTTTTAAAGGGGGGCATTTTAATAATAGTGGTAAAGTAGTATATTACGGTTCAATCTGGACTGGGGGGGGGGGGCATTGCCCCTAATGCCCCCCCGTGGTTATGGCACTGCAATGAAAAATACAACCCGCACAGGAGGATTTGCAGCACGCTCTTACTTTGATTTCAACAGCTGAAGTTTTTTTAAATATTTTTTGTATGTCAACTGCTAAGATAATACCATACTTCAAAGAATATTCTTCAGCAGTACAGTATAGTAAATTGTCGAGAATGCCTCTTTGCGCCGCATTTAATTGCAAATATAAGTCCGAGGATACCAGAAAACATTAGTTTCCCAAGGATGAATCGCTTGCACGGTAAATTTATCAATTATTTTTCATCTTCTATTTCATTGTCCTATATTATAACTTATATTTTCTCATTATTTTATTAAGAGAGTAGGTACGGAACATGGGCAAGGCAAACTTTCGACATAATAAAGCATCTGTGTTATGTTCGAATCATTTTGAAACACAATGTTACAATATATCTTCCGATTCAAAGCGCCTTCACCTTAAAAAGATGCACTTTCTACAATATTCCAAGGAATTCCGGATCATACAAGGAAATATATACAGCGACAGAGTTCCAAACGTCCTCCATCCAAATAAAGATAATTTTTTGAACCAATACTAAAATAAATTTATTCAGAATTTTTTTTTTAATCGATCTTATTTAAGATGAAATTAAATTTCTATCGATCTTATTTAACAACAAGAGTTTATTTAAATTAGGTTTGGTGATTTGGCAAAATATGTTGCGAAACTTTCAGTTTATGGTGCAAAAATGTTAGAAAAAACTTAAATCCTTTCTCTAACAATGATAATTTTTTAGATTTGATGAATGGGAAAATAGAATGGCTGAAAGAAAATCTAAGAGGGAAAAGGAGGAACATAAAAAACAAGAATTGCAGCAAAATAGTCAAAAGAATATCCTCTTAGATCATTATTCTTTTGATGACGTGGATATTCTCAAAAGAAAATACATCGAAAAGTCGGAAAGAGTGGAGTATCTGGAAAAAAAGCTTAAGATCGAAAAAGTCAGATTATAATAGAAAGACAAATGTAAGTCAGTTGTTTTGTATCATTAATAGCTTTAAAAATCATGTCAGAAAATAAAATATAGAAATATATATGAACATCTCATTAAACCATCGTTTAGTTTATATATATATAAAATATAAAAAAGATAATCATTCCAATAAAATATAGGGATAATTTAAATAAATAAAAAACTTCATAGAACGACTAATAAGAAAATTAAAGAAAAGACTATGTAAAATCAACCTTTTTAACTTCCGAAATTAGCTCATTGACATTGGGAAATTGAAAACGAACTAATTCTGCAACACAATGAATTCCATGTGCCAAGCAAGTGACGTGAATCATCTCTGGGAATGATGTCTTCAGAGACTTGGCAGCCTTAACACAATACGCAGCTCCATCAGTGACCAGTAGCTTAAAGCGTGATGGACTAAAATGTTCTCCCAAGACATTTTGAAGATTATCCACAACAGTCGTCACAATAGTTTTGCTGTTCGCTTCTTTGATATCCACGACGTTAATGAGGTAGGGACGGCTATCGAAACGACCATCCAGAGGACCAATAAGCACGGCTGTCATGGAACGCCCTTTGGGATCCTTGCTCTCGTCTAGGAGAAGAAACAAATCTTCGTCTTTTATCTTCTCCTTGATATTATCGATGACATGCTGGCTCTCTTTTTCAATAATTTTGGTTATAACCCTTTGAGATGGAATAATTTTCTCCGTATGCTCCTCCATAAATTGAATAAATGCAGGATTTTCTATTTTAGTCACGGGTATGTTGCATGCAGCTAACATTCTGGCCAAACCAATGTTGAATGATGATTGACCTGAACAGTCCGTCGTTATATTGGAATTTTGTTCTCTAAGAAGAAGTCTTTTTTGATGTCTAGACATGTTGGATTCGTCGTTTATAAAGAATTGCCAAATTACAAACTTGACATTTTAAGATGTTCTTCGTTTGTTCGTAATTCCAAATATCCAAGCCTCCATGTTCTTCAATCCACAAGGCAGGGTTTTTGTTCGGCATAATGATGATATATTTGCTTGTCACGTACAACTATTATAAGTAACAATTGGAACTTCACAAAATACTCAGATAAGGAAAAATAAAAAAGATTCTTATTACGTACGTAAACAAACTCCTTAGCGACAAGGGTACCATACAAAAAATCATAGCTTGTTTAGCTACGGCTTATTTCGCCCTTCTCTATTATGACATACTGGGGTTATCAATCCATGAGCATTCGTGTTTTCGTTGTTTTACATGGGGATATTAGGGTTTCGAATTCACCGCCCATAGACACAGGCTAAACCACTAAGCGTTAAAGTCAAGTCTCGCATGCAAGGAAAAAAGTAAACAAAAAAAAATTTGGCCAAATTTTTGTAATTCCTTTAACGTTAGATGTCTTGTCCTTGAATTACGTCACAATCCTATTTAAAAACCGTTTAAAAGGAATTAATTGATGATTTGAAATATATCAAATCTACAAGATCAAAAACGTCCCCAAATATAAATAATAAAAGGACTTTTGTTATTATTTTCAAAGAGCTCTTGCATAAAAGCTCCCCTCACGGACTTAAGAAGAACTAATATTAAGTCCATTTTTTTGGGGAAAAAGGAAGAATTTTATGTTATGCATGCGCTACTTTACTTTAACGCTTTAGCTACCACCAGTCACATTATGTCATGATTGTGAAAAATCAAATCATGGGCCCATTGGCGTGGATTGTAATGCCCATGGGAAATATTTGGTAACAAACGTAGCTTAGGCCCTTTGGTGGTCGTGAATTTGTCCTATATGTCATAATTAGGGCTGGGCAAATATGGAGTAAAAATAATCCAGGTTCGATAGACTAATTTTAATGCGATAATGCTTATTTATATCCTATGGGATGCAATTCTATCGAACCATATAGGCAAAAAAAAAAAGCTTTTAAAGGCCAACAATTTGGAACAAAAAAACTACAAAATATGCCGAAAAATGATAAAATATGCGAATAAATTTTTCGTGTACAATTTAAGAGTTCTTATTTCATATAGTATATATATATTATTAAGGATTTAACCTTTTTGTTCATGCAATCTTTATATAGTAACAATAATCGTGAAGTTGCAGCCATTTGGGCAGGCAGTTCTTCCAGTGTGAGGAGCTCTTTGGCCTTAGTGATCATTGCTGTCGTTCTGCCCTACATTTGTCAATCAGCAAGGCTAAAAATAAGCTAAACATGGACTGAAAAAATGTAGAAAATAGAAAAATATACGAATAAACTAGAAAACTGCTAAATTTGCGAATCATGACATCAGATTTTGATTTGCATATTTTGTGCCCCAGCCTAGTCTAATTGTAACAGGCTAAATTGACTTATTGAACGTGGATTTGAAATCCTAATATGTCATACTTATAAGCATCAAAACCCGGAATCCCCCTTGGGTTTGTGTACCTCAAATATCTTTATTTAGACGGCGAAGCCATAACGATGATGTTTATACCTCAATACTTACTATAGTCTGGCAGAACTCAAGGGTCATTTGCAATGGATTTGAGATCCTTTATGTCATATTTATGCCGGCAACCCCCTTGGCTAATTGCAGGCTGTGAGCGATCAGGAAAAAATAGCGATCCGATCAAAAATAGCGATCAAAATTCTTTGCGATAAGCGATATACGATCAGGATTTTTCGATCAGCGATCCGATCAATTAATTGCGATCAACAAAAAAATACTATGTAATACTAATGCTAATTACAAGTATATAACAGTAAACCTTTCTAAGTATTCATTTTTATATGGCCATGAATGAATCTTTCCCATAGCCAGAGATGTAAAGTTGAGGGATATTTTGGGCGTGTGCAAGGAAGAATGGTCTGACGGTTGCAAGGAGTTCAAGCTCCTTGTTATCACTATTCTCTCTCCTCTCTTGAGGAATATTTATTTCATTTATGAAGCAGGCCAAGTCGGCGAACAGAAGGTTTTATTTTATATTTGAATCTCTGTTTTTGCTTCTGTTCTATGTATATCCACAGTAAGAATTTGTGTCCGAAGATCATAGAGTTAAAATTACTATTCCGTTAGATAAATAATGCCTAAAATAACGCCCAACACTCGTGGATTGAAGCCAATGGTGGCTCCGACGTTTGGAGTTATATGAGATGGCACTAAGAAAATGACCTGTCGGCTCTGCATATTAGTGTAATCCTTGTCAAGCTATATCCTTTGGAGCGACACATGGATAGTAAGAATCACAGGATCAACTTTAGAGATTCCGAGCTAATTTAATTAGTTTGGATAGTTCGTCCTCCTTCATAGATGATGTGACCAAACTTTTATCATCGGTAATATCCCTCTGTCAGTCGTGAATCATCCAAATTTCATTGTCTTCATGGAAAAATATTGTGGACAAGGCTCCATCCCGCCCTACTATTATAACCATTTGAAATCCCAGAGCTCCAACATCCTGTCCCAGATCAAAGAGAATGTCCAAGGAAAGATGTTTACATCTCATTGGATGAGACAAGAGACATCAAGGACAGACCTATGACGCTGTGTTGATGGGATCATTGGATGGTGATAATCCAACCAAACCCTACTTGATAGACTTAGAAATGTTGGATCCTTGAACCATTTAAAAGTCTTCAATTTGTTCTCGAAGAATGTTGACCACTTTCTTGGGCCGGATTACCAGGCGAGTCAGTTCAAGCTTTTTATTTCGGATGGGGCATCGTATTGCGTCAAGGCGGCGGGCGAACTGAAAAATTTTCCCTAAAGTAATCCATGTGACATGTTTTGGCTCATGGATTCCAGACTGGCCGAGTTTTGCCGCAATGAGAACCCTGAAGCTAATCTCTTCGTGGAGAAATGAAGAAGCTATTTTTGTTTTCCGCCTCTAGAAAACGAAAATTCACTGATTCTCTCCAAGTTCCCTTGCCACCTTCGCCTGTAATTACGCGATAGGGAACTTGGATAAAAGCAGTGAGTTATTACTGGATTCACTTCTCTGCCATAAAAAAATTCATCAACGAGATGGATGATGAATGTACATCCTTAATAACACTTAAAGATCTGGTGAATAAGGAGTCCTTGTGGAAGGAAATAAATTCCATCCATGAGGATATGGATGGGATACCAACCCTCATCAAGGCGCTGGAAGAGAGGCTTCCCCTCATGATTAGCTCAACACTAGTCGAAGATGCAATATTGACATAAAAACCCTGCCTACAAGGAAAAAATTACAGAAATTTGTCTAAAAACGTCGGATATTTTTTATTTAAGAGAAACTGTAGGTGTAAATAATCCAAAATCTATTGTATATAAAAAGCCCCAATTGTAATTGTGACGCAGAACGAGTTTTTAGTGTCTATAAAGATTTATTGTCATGTAAAGAACGCGTCTTACCGAAACAAATATTAAACATATTATGATTCAGCGATGGAATTCAAGTTTGTCTATGATCTGTAAATAAATATGTAAATAATCCGTAGAACTAATTTGCTTATTATTTCACAAAAATGAATATTATTCATGCATACTAAGTAGGAACACACCAAAACATAGAGAGTTTTGAGGGAAGGTTGAGTCTCCTTTGGGGTGTTTCTCAAGGAGAGTATAAATAAGGTGAGGCAATGATAATCGACGTAGGCAATGGAGAGGGACAGCTGACTATTTGTTGTGATGTCACAGCTGCTACGCTTGATTATTTCAGTTGTATTGTAAAGCGAAAATGCCATATTATCGAGGAATTTGCCGTATTTTGTAGGATTTTAAGTAGAGCGTAAAATATCCATCAAAATATGTAATATGTTGTCAAGAGAGTGAAAATGTTTAAGAAGATAGAATTCTTCATGCATACTTACTGCACAAAGAATCTAATCTACTTACTTTTAAAATATCTATGGCTGTAATAAAAAATCTTGTAGTGAAAAAAGATTTCAAATATTGATTTTTGATTCCTCACCTTAATCCACCCATTATTGGTCTCTTAACAATTCACAAGTTTGTATAAGTAAAAGACTTTCCATTTAGGAAGAAGTAAGGATATTCAGGAACAGGCTGCGAAACATTCTTCCTATCTCATTCAATTTAACATCAATAATTTGGTATTGGTCCATTTATCTTTCAAAGCCAAACTATCATGTTCCTGTAAAATTAATAGCATAACTATTTATTGTAAAATGTATAGTTTCAAAACAGCTAGTATAAACATTGTATATATCATATCAGTATTTCTTTTTTGTGAAATATAAATTATTTTCTGCCTCTCTTCTATATTTTAGAATTATTAGTGACGACTTGCTTACACACCCATCATACGCACCCTGACGATAATTTTATGGAGTAGCTTCTTTTGTCAGATTGGCTGATCATTTTGAATAAAAGTATAACTTACAACATATAGTTTTTGTACAGGTATCATCAGTCCATATTAAGGTCTTAGATTACCTATAAATCACTGTCCTTTGAAGTCTAATTGAATACTATTTGAATACCCCTTTGACTCTGAAGGGTTTATTATGTTATTGTGGAAACAATGCTTTTACAGAATAAAGGCATTATATAGTTAGCAGTGTTTTATTTTTTATTTATTTAAACAATTTTAATTTTCCCCTACTAAAAAGTGATACATAAAACATACGAAAAAATCGATTAGGTATGGGGTAAGCTACACCCGCGAGGGGGTTCCGCCATGCATTAAGAAAGTCGATGAGATATTACACAATAGAGATCCTAATATATCTAAACCCTTAAAAGATAATAACATTAATCTTATACGGAACGGAAGCAAACAAATTATGTGACTTTTTCTCGAATCTTTCATTGTTAATTCCATAACAGCAGGAATTCCCACTGCCTAAGCATATTAAAGTCCTCGCTGTTCTGCCCCTTGGCGTGCGGTTTCATAGATCTGAAGAAGATCTGCTCTCTTCCCGGTGCCTAGATTCCTCGTCGGTTTCCTAATTTAGTCATGCACGCATGATCTATGCTCATTGACATAATTAGAGCTCACCTATCTTAAAAACAATAAAGTATTTATATCATATGTCTTAATGATTATTAGTGTTGA
>CP045910.1:3204815-3236227 GCA_013387185.1 Caligus rogercresseyi
GGCGTATAATTGCACCTCTAGAGTTGCATCTTTATCAGTCTTGCAAGACTAGAATCATGCTGAGCATACTGGGATGCCTCATGACCATAAAATGGACTGGGGAGGATTTTTTAGGAGAGCTTTAAAATATCTATCAAAAGATGTAATATATGTGTGTCAAGATAGGAAAAGGTTTTAAAAAGATTAATTAATTCATGCAATAATAGATTGCCAAAAGAAACTAACATAATTTTAAAAATATCTATGGCTGTAATAAAAAATATTTTATTAAAAAAAGATAGTTAGGTCTCTCAAAATCTTAATGACCATATTTTTTTATTCATCACCGGAATCCAACCATTTATTGTCTCTCATTAAAGAGATTTCAAAATGTTATACAAGTATAAGACTGTTCCATTTAGGAGAAAAAAGAAAGTAAGGATATTCAAGGAACGGGGTGCGAAGCATTTTTACTAATCTCATTCAATTTAAACATCAATAATTTGGTATATGGTTTATATATTTTGAAAGACAAACTATATGTTATTGTAAAATTAATTTGCATAAACTATTTATTGTAAAAATATATAACTTCAATAGCTATTAGAAACATTGTATAATTCATATCAGTAGCTATTTTTGTGAAATATAAAAATATTACCTCGCTGCTATATTTAATGATTATTAGGTGACGAACTTGTTTCCACAACACAATCATCCTACCTACTAAATTTTTAAATAAATTTGATTCTATGGAGTAAACTTCTATTTGCCATATTGGCTGATAGTTTATTTAAGTATAACTTAGAAGAAATTGTAAGATATATTTTTATACTAGTATCATCAGTCCATATTAAGTCTTAGATTAAATAGAAATCAACTGTCTTGAAGGTCTAATTGAATACACCTTTCGACTCTAGATAGGTATTATGTTATTGTGGAAACTAAATGTTTTTAAAGAAATAAAGACAATTATTTAGTTAGGACTGTTTTAATTTTTTTGCCTATATGGTTCGACAGAATTGCATCCGACTATATATATATATATAAGCATTATAATTAGTTTATCGAACCTAGGATCTTATCAATGAGATAGACCAAAAAATCCCCTCTCGGGATTCGAGCCTTTTTTTTCAACAATTTGATTTTTCCCTACTTGAAGCTAAAATATCTTATAAGAAAAGGGATATATAAACATACGAAAAAATCGATTAGGATATAGGGGTAAGCTACACCATCGAGGGGGTTCCGCCATGCACTAAGAAATTCGATAAAGATATTACATAATAGAGATCCCAATAAGATCTAAAAGCTCTTAAAAGATACGACACATTATCTTATACGGAACGGAAGTAAACAAAATGACTGTACTTTTCTCGGATCTTTAATTGTTTATTCCAGAACAGCTAAGGAATGTCCCGAACTGCCTCTGCATATTAAAGTCCGTCAATTTCTGCCCCTTGGCGTGGTGGTTTGAGAGATCTGAAGAAAGATATAGCTCTCCGGTGTCCTTGATTACTCGTCGGTTCCTAATTTAGTCGCCACTCTATGATATATGCTCATTGACGATAGTTAAAGCCTCAGCTATGCTGAAAAACAAATAAAGTATTAATAGACTACGTCTTAAGGAATATTAGTGTTGAGGATGCCATTGAATAACTTACAATAAGAACAAGTCAGTTTATCCGAGATTTTTTTCCGAAAAAGGAAGTCCTATTGCTTGGTCTCCCTTTTTATGAAGAGCCATATCTTGGAATTAGCAAAGAAGTAAGTAATGGTTATCTTTTAGGCATTCAACGTCGTTGGCTACATGATCCGTGGATGAGTGTCAATGTCTTGATGCACTTGATTCACTTCTCCCAGATGAATTCTGAAGGGATAATTCACTGTCCTCCTCATTCATTTTCGGTGTCAAGTCGGCCTCAATATGCTAAAAGAAGGAATATAATTAGAAAACAAGCCTCGTGAATCAGCAGTGACGAGGAGGTCATTAAACAACTCAAAATAAGAATAGGCCAGTCCGGCCGAGAGATGATCCCCTTGTCCAGGAATCCTGTGGAATAAGGGACTCAGGACACAAGAAGGTAACTACGTATCAAGTCTCCTCCTTCAAAATAGAAAATACCTCAAGCATTTTGTTATGAAAAAGTATATAATCCAAGATATGTGCATAGAGATATCTCTATGTATCTTGATATAATCTACTTTGATTCGAATAATATCAACTTATGACGTAGTACAAATTACTTTGTTTGTTTGGGACACACCGAAACAACAGGACGCTGTTTTGTCTGCTATTGAAGGGAATCAGCTCTCTATATCTTTATATCTCTATGGTATCAATGAATACTAAAACAATCAGGAATGATAAAGTCGCGCAACCTTTCAAAACACAAATCCAAAGTGGGATCGACTAATTTATTTATTTGCCGCGTGAATGAAGTAGTGGAAGTGTGTAGAGGAATCGTTTTAAAACTACCTATTTATCTTCAGACTAGACGACAATGGGGAAGGTTTGTGTTGCTCCGGGTTGCAGGAGTGGCTACAAATCAAAGAGATATAAAGAGGAAAAGAGACGGTTTCATATGATCCCCAAGGATGAGTCCCTACGCCAACTCTGGACAAAGGCTGTTCCGCGACAAAATTGGATACCTTCAAGATATTCTGCGTTGTGTGACGTTCATTTCATGCCCTCCGATTATAAGCCAGAGTCTACTGACTGTAATCGATCACGTACAGACAGATCTGGAAAAACTCTTTGTCTTAAGTTACTAAAAAAAGATGCCGTCCCTTCCAATTTTCCAAATCTTCCTCACCACCATTCAAAAAAGCCTCCTCCAAAGCCTTCCTCCACCTCAACCTCCTCCTCACGACTCCTTAATGAAAACGAGCGAATTTTAGAGAAGTATGGTTTTAGTATTCATTGGCTGTATCTAAGGCTCTGTAAAAAAAAAGTTGAGGTTTTGTGAGAGGTTGCGAGAGACAACTTATCTTGAACTTCCGTAGGTTTTATAATATTTTTTTATGGATAATATATATTGCCAAAGTAACGTACGGTAGCGCTGAATATCGGGATTTTTGTTAGCTTTTCATTGTTAAGGAAATGACTGACAGAAATAACTATAGAATGAGTGAGACTTCATATATATGTAATATATATATATATTAATGAAATAATGATTGCTATTATGTCAATTAACTCTTCATTTCATGATTTAAAAAATATCATATGTAGTATCACTCTCTCTTTAATCCTTCCTATCACTGTTCTTCCTACAACAATGAAGAGCTAACAAATACTTCGATACTCAGCGCTACCATACGTTACAAGAAACGTCATCCCTATCCTTGACAACAATTATTGTGGATTTTTGGATTCAAGATGGAGCCCTTACACATACGAATAAGACATAAGGATATAAATTATCATAAACTTTTTGAATAAGAAATGGACACCGATTTATAATAAATAAATATTTTTATAAAATTGATCTTTCAAAATATTTATGTTCATTAAAAAAAAACATAAAATGCAATTTATTTATATACTTTATAAGATTCGTAAAAATACTTCAAATTTAAGTTCCTCTTATTCATGATTTCAGCCTCACATTCTAGGGATCCTAAATTTATAAGTTTTATAAATGAATATTATGCATTAACGGATAAAAATCAGACAAAACATTTCGCTGATGATGAAATCCTCTTTAAACCTTCCGCCTTATTAACTTTTAGATTTAAGGAAAACAAAAAGGGATTTCATTTCCACTCCACCTAAAACCTGTTGTTTCAGTATTTTTTATGATTAATGCGGCGATGTGTGTAAGTGTTTTACAATTTGAGATTACAATTATTGATCCTGAACAATTTGCATCACTTTTGTTATGGGGTTCCAAAGAATATCCTGATCAAGCAAGCAATTCGTATCCTTTAATGCTATTTTAATGTGGATGAAACCTGGCCAAATGTCAATCTTTTCTTAGATAACGCTCAAAAATATTAGGTTTTGGGATCTTCAAGGATTGAAAAAAATCGAAAGGAAATAGATATTTTGTATTTGGGTTCCAAGAATGCCGTCGGCATGGGTTATTTCGGGGTCAACACCAATAAAAAAATTACTAACACTATGAAGTAATGGTTTAAAATATATTTTGAAAAAAAAATATTTATTAAAAGTTGTGTAGACCAAATAATAACTGTTTAGTAAAAAATCCGGATGTTCATCAAAGATTCATGCTTTTTAGTGATGCTGAAGTATATGTAAAATGTTTTGCAGTGTGATATTGCCATTATTGATCCTGAACCTAATCAAACAAATATAATTTTTCTGGATAATTAAACAAGTATAATTAATTTGGATAATAATCAAAATATTATTTTATTGGATAATTGAAAAAGTTATACTTTTTCTTTAGTAGCAAAGATTTTCTATTCAAGACAAACATTTGAAATTTCTATGTCTATATGATGGCATATAATAAAATTGAGTTTTTTCTTCCTCACTGAGAATTCAACAAGGCCTTTCCCTTTTCTAATTGTAATTTCTTACTAGACTCCCTCCCAATTCTTTCAACAAAAAAAGAACACTTTTTCGTGTCCCCCATGTTTCATCTATTTGAATCCATAAAAATACATTGTAGTTTTTATTATATTTTAAAACAAAGTCACGATATTTCAAATTATAATATCGACTAACAAAAAATATATGATTATTTTAAACTCGAAATGGGTTCCTTAATCAATAATACAGTCTTATCATTATAGAATATAGTATCTGCTTGAGAAATGATGTGTTTATCAGAGTGTGTCTTATAAAATTAATTTGCCGCAATTCAAAATCCTTTTGCATCACAAATTGAGATTGGATATGGACAAAAATGTCCTGCAATATTTTTTTTCCTTTGGCTAAAATTCGCAGGGATAACTACCGGTCAAAACTTCCGATAGTTATAAAACTCCTGAGAATGATAAAAAAATGTTGCATATTGTGAGCATAAAAATAACTTTGTTTTAATAAAAAAATCGATTTGTTTTATAAAAAACGTTTTTGCACAAGAGTGGTTTGCCATGTAAACATACCCATAGCGCATATAATTGCACTCAAAATGCCAATATTTCTTTCGTTATTAAACCATTTTGATTGGTTCTTGCATGTTTTGAATTCAAAGGAAAGTGTCGGAATAAATTATTATTGGTTGATTATATTTTTATTCATGTAATTTAAAAAAATCCGAAAATATGTGACAAATTTTATGTTTTTATAATTATTTTATGCCACTCTTTAAAGATGTTTTGTTTCTACTATTAACTTATATTTTATTTGTTAGGCCAGTGGAAGAATCGACGCACCGTTGGAGCCAAGCGGCTGAATGCAATTCCTCCCTCAGCCCCAAGCAACGCCTCTATCTCAAACGCCAGTTTATGAAGCTCAAAACTATTCAACCCGAAGAGATTGTCTTCCTAGCCAACGAAGTCAACTGTCCGCCCAAATACATTCGGGATTCCTTTGCCCGATACAAGGAATTCACTACAAGAATGATTTTGACTACGTCATCAATGAAGGATCCATTGGAAATCACGAAAGATGAGGCACAAGGATGTACTCCGAGGGAGCTAATTGATGAATTTGATATCCAATACGATGATGAAGAATCTATCATTGTGGATCCCGTGAACTGATTTTTTTCCTTATATGTATTCAGTATGAAAATACTCGTATTATAAAAGCTAACTGAGATTCATATAATTCCTAAAACGCTTAATTCCTTCCATTGTTTTGTGCAAAGTGTTAATTCATTTGTTCATATGTTATATTATATATTTAATTCAGTACCCATTGGTTCAGTGATGTTTTTAATTATATGTTAATTCCATAGAGATATAAATATATGGAGAGCTACTTCCCTTCAATTGCAGAGAAACATCGTCGTTCAGCTGTCGCCATTGCCCAATATAAACAAAGTAATTTGATCTACGTCATCGTAAGTTGATCATAGATATATAAATATTTGTTTATATTGGGCAATATGACGCATGCCTCTGAAGAATTCAATAAGTCTTTATATCTCTGTGGTTAAACCCAGGGGCGTGGATCCACGGTAAACTGAGTAAAAACCTCTGTTGTGATCAGCAACTGATGAAACATAGAAAAAGAAGACTACCCATTGATATCCCCTGAACAATCAATGTTTACCAGACCCTTTATTCTACCTCTAGGCTGACCCTTGAGACAAGATATAATTAATGAGGTATAATTAAGTTGTAACGAATAAAAGCGTAGGAATTAACGCCTTGAAGCAGTTGTTTAAATTCAATGTTATGTTATTTTTTCTCTTTCTTTTTTAGAGAAGCTCTCTCACATGTAATAGCAATCTATACCAGTGACGTCAATGTATGGAAAAGTATAAAACTGTTCTATATGAAACATAAAATAGGATGTCATTAGTGGAATTTATTTAGATTTCCCTCATTTTCCATTCTCATGACCACTAAATTAATAACTTTATAGACAAAGTTGAAAAGCCGTTTTAAATTGACGTCATAACTCATCAAAACAGCATAAAAAATCGAGCATTGCTATGTATCCAGTTATTACAAAGTCAAATCTTGAGGCCTGTGATCATGGATAGTGTTGTGTATGACGTCATGAGATGATCTACACCTCTCTGACGTCATGGGCTACCCCCATTGGCTCCCTTAATGCATAAACTTATCCTCTCTTATATTATTAATATCTGGTCACTTAATAAAGACACTTAATACTGAACACATGTTCCTTTGTCTACGTCTTCTGCTCCCTGTCCTACTGTGATTGGCGACGAGTCTGGGATACCATTAACTATATCCTTCTGTATCATAGGTATCCCATAAATATACAACAGATAGGTTGAGACTTTATTATCTGGATATCCTGAGAAAAATATTGTTCTATTAAGAAACCTACTTCCTCAAGTTGTAGTATGAAACTATGGAATAAATTCAAACAAATTCAATCAATTAAAGTGCTACAAATATGTTGGAATGCCACATAAGATTGTGAAAATTAAGTCAAATTGTTTTGTCTGTTGAATATATTCAGTTATGACGAAGATTGATTTTCTATATAAATATGTCTATGACCATATATAGTTAATTAACCTTATTAACAGGATATCCTGAATTTAAAAAATTCTGAAGCTGAATAATAAAGTTATGACAAAAGATTGAACAAACTCAATAAATTTAAGGAAATTTTAAATATAACTTGAAAAATTAAGTTATTTTTTCTGCTTCCTTGAATAAAATGTTATTATCAATATAGAAAGATGTATGATCAATGATGGTTCAAGGCTTTTCTTATAGAAAATCCTTAAGTAAAACGATTGCTATATTTAGAAAACGAGTTCCTAAAGCTGTATTTAATAAAACTATGATACAGAAAACAATTGACAAACTCATAAATTAAACAAAAATTTGAAATATACTTAAATACAAAACAGAATATGATTAAAATCGACATATTTTCTGATATTTGGAAAAAATAGAAAAGGAGAAAACGGTCAAAGTTGAAAGTAATGGAACACACAAAAAAAATCTTTATAATGTTTAGCATTATTCAAAATATGATAACACTCATTAATAATACTTATAGCGTTGATATAAATAATGAACTGAATCCACTACTTGATACTGGGAAATTATAATGAATAAATATTTAATTTGTCCAAGAGAATCGTTCAAAATAATGTATATTATAAAATACTCAAGTGTTAGTTATTTTTCTCCTTCAAAACTCAGTGGCTCGAATAAAATTAATATTTGTGACCATTTTTCCCTTGTCTATTTCTTCCAAATACCCATTCTCTACACAACTCGAAAGGTGAACCTCATTGTTATCGAAGCTTTGGCACGCTCAGGGCCTCATGCAACATATCTATTTCATTAACGGCTCCCAAATAGATGGGCATCGGTCATGGATGGTCCGAGGCTTCATTTCAAGGACGTTTTCTCTTCCAGTGGAGCCAAGGCCTCCGGCTTGTGACATAAGAAAGGCCGCAGGGTTACATTCATAGAGGAGTCGGAGTTTTCCGGCTGGGGAATATTTGTTGGCGGGGTAGAGGAATATCCCACCGTACATGAGGGTGCGATGAAAGTCAGCAATGAAGGTTCCCACATAGCGTTGCGGAATGGGAGTGGGGCCCCTTTTCTTGTTCTCAACAAAGTCCAGGATGCGAGGGTCCCAGGAGGCGGAGTAGGATTCGTTTACGGAGTACTGGACCCGGTCGGATTGCATTTTGATGTTTCGTTCGCTTAAGAGGAACTCGCCTTAAAATCAGAGAAGAGGTTATAATAGTTAGTTGTTGAGAAAGAGGTCAGGCGCACATGCGGTGAGACTGGCGATGCACTGACGTCATTAGTCAGATTGACGAACATGAATCCCTACAGTTAGAGTTCAGTAAGTCCAACAGATCACCTTCCATAGCTTCACCGCATGTGCTTGGTTCCGGAGTGGTCGGCTTTTATTTAGGAACGATATAATTATTTATTATAACCAGAGATAAAAGTGAACCGTTCTGACAAAAATTCGAGGCCGATATGACGTTCCATTAAGAGATGGAAGGCATAAGCATAATGTAATATTAAATGGCCAATCTTTCTTTCAGAAATCTTTAATGACAACGAATACATTTTTTACCAATTTGATTCGATAAAATTGTATGTATCTTAGATACATGATTAATCATTACAGTATTACGCTATAAGTAAATCAAATCTTCTCATTCTATGAGTTACTTCATGCCCTACTTAGAATGATGCCAGTTTTTTAACCGCTTATATTAATTTATGAAAATCATTGTAAGCTATTTTTGGTGTGATTAAAAACAAAATGTTTAATTGAACTTTGCTTTATAAAACGCTGCACTGAGCTGAAATATATATTAAAAAACTCGAAAATTATTGTTTAAGCGCTCCAATTCAAATAATAATACTCCGAGACGAGCTACAACTATTTAATGTCCTTCTAATTGATGCTCATTAAGGTGGTTTGTTTGAATTTAACTGCAATGACTGGCTTCAAGCTAAACCAATGGGGTGTGAGAGCGACTCCAAACCATAGAGATATTAAGATATAGAGAGCTTATTGGACTCGTAAGAGAAATACGTAATTGTTTCAAGAATATAGCTGAACAATGTTTCTCTGCTATTGGAGGGAAGAGAAATACGTCATTGTGCTATGTTTATATCTCTATGATTGTATCTCTATGATCAGCTTACGATGACATAGTATAAATTACTTAGTTTATAGTGGACACACAGAAACATTAGAACGCTGTTTCTCTGCTATTGAAGGGAATCAGCTCTCTATATCTCTATGCTTCAAACCGCTAGGTGTCACTACTAAAAAAACTTTTGAAAAAGTAAACTTTAAAGTTTTAAAGGAAAAAGTTCCTCAAAAAATTATAATTTATGAATTAAGTTACATTAAATTACTACCAATGGATCCGTTTTATTAAATTAAAAATGCCATCGTGTAGTATTTCTTTAGTAGTTTATAGGTATCTTTGATCTTCTAGTAAGGCAAATATATATATATATATATATATAACCAGAGCTGCGACTACCGAATGTAAATCGGAATTTAGAACTGGAAGCGTTACCTCGTGTGAAGAAGTTGAATGTAGCTGAACGCATTTGATATCAGTCAACGACTAGCACAAGACAGTTAAGGAAATAATTTGTTTGCTATTGCATATTCCATTTCCTTCAAAATCCGAGAAATTTCTATGAATTTTATTAAAAAACACATGTATTATATTTCAATTCATCTCTAAATAAATTATAACAAATTATGTACTTAATTGTCTTTAGTTATAAATTGTCCGATACTAAATGCATATGAAGAAGTCACAGAGCAGATACATAAATAAATTTATCTTCCTTTCTTATCTATCGCACCGATCGATATTCGGTAGATATGCAATAAAATCTACCGAATCGGCGGTACCGAATCCTAGCTCTGATAATAACACTCTCCCTTCCTTTATTCTTCTAGGTAAGTGATGCTGTATATTTAAATTTAGGGATAACATAATTTTTCCATCTTAGTCAAATTGAGGATCTTCATTTACCGTCAGATATGAACAAACAATTTTTTTCCTGAGTATGAGCAGCTTCATTAAATCAATAATAATAATATTGGAAGAGTCCACTAAAAATATCCGAGAGTAATATGGGTCAGAACCTATAATAAGGGACAGTTTGTGTTTTTAAGAATGATATTCCTATCTTTTAATTAATGTACACACCAAAGGTCGACCCATAGTTGATTTTAAGGTCACATAAATAGCCATAGTTTTTTTAAAAAGAAAATTGCAGATAACCCCAACGGCCGATAGTTTATATATGTATATATAATAACTATATATGCTATTTCAAAACTTCTATTCGTTTGTTGTGACAGGAAATAATTATATTTGATTATTTAATTTAATGAATGTTTTAATTATGAAATAATACATATGAAAGCCCTCATATGTATGAAAAATAATATTTTTTAAAGTAAGTCTTCGAAAAAAATAATATGTAGCTATCGGTATCTAAATTTGCCGATACCAATAATTTAAAAAATGTACTATAAGTGCTGATTAATCAGCAAACCAATATATAAGTCGATCTGTATTTGACACCTTTACAGACGTTATTGCATAATGCCAAATGTCCCTTAAATTATATCACTTCTTTTAAGTCTAACCAATCACCTTCGAGAGAGGGTCCTCGTTTGTAATCCTTAGCCATCCCCCACACGTCTATGGATTGATTCTTAAAAATGTCCCTCTTACCCGTTGAAGGATCCAGAATATATTTATCAACTCCAGAGCCAGTGGAGAGCATCATCACAGTAGCGCTGCCATATAGCGCATAGCCCGCCGCTATCAAGTTCTTTCCAGGCTGCAGAACATCTTCCAAAGTGGGAGGGGACCCCTTGGGAGATACCCGTCGATATACTGCGAATATGGAGCCAATAGATGCCAGGCAGTCAATATTATTGGAACCGTCAAGGGGGTCAAAGCAGACAATGTAGTTTCCGGCCTTTTCCGGCTCAACCTCGACGACGTTGTCCATCTCCTCACTCACGAGGAGACAAGTCGTACAGGACTTGGTCAATTGTCGAATGAATATCTGATTTGCAAGGATGTCCAATTTTTGTTGGTCTTCGCCCTACGAAAAAAATATGATATTTTTGTAAAATATGTACGATGTCTGGAAGAAATGATAAAAAAACGATTCCATTGAACACTGTGACGTTAAAAATAAGCGTTTTCCTATTGATATCTTTTTATCAGGTTAGATGAGTATTTACCAGAGCTGGGATTCGGTAGAAAAATCTATCGCCGATTTATATATCTATTGAATATCGATCGGTGCGGTAGATAAGAAAGAAAGAAAAATTTATTTATGTATCTGTTCTGTGACTTCTTCATATGCATTTAGTATCGGACAATTATAACAAAAGACAATGAAGTACATCATTTGTTATAATTTTGTTAGAGATTATTTGAAATTTAATACATGTGTTTTTATATCAACAACATATGCACTCGGATTTTGAAGGAAATGGAAGGCAAGTGCAAATAAATTATTTCCTTAACTGTCTTTGTTAGTCCTTGTCCGATATTCAATGCGCTATCAGCTCTGGAGTTGTTTATTAATTTTGCTAAGTTCAACTTCTTCATACCAGCTTTCATTTCTAAATACCAATTAGTCGAAGCTCTGGTATTTACAATTGTTACAGAATTTGATACACAAATATAGAATGCATTTGAGTTCCGTATTATATATATATATATTGTAAAATATGTACGATATCCGGAAGAAATTACAAAAGAAAATATATCAAATAGACTCCATTGGACATAAGAAATAATCGTTTTCTTAATGATAATATTTTGACAGGTTTGAGGAATATATTTACAATTGTTGCAGGATTTGATTCAAAAATATAGAATGCATTTTAGTTCTGTATTAGTTTTGTTTTGATTTACTGATTGTCATGAGTGTTTTCAATGACTTAACGAATGATTCATAATCATCATTACTTAATACTCAGCCTTATAGTACATAACAAAATCTATAAAGAGGATGGTTGATAATTGTTGAACGATTCAAAGGGAGTCTCATACAGTATACAAGCGAAAAAAATAAAAAGAAAATCTGAACCTATGTAATCAGATACAACAATACTTATTTTATCTTATTTTTCTCATTTTAAACCTCGCAACAATTGTAAATAGTCACCAAACCTATCAAAATGCATCAAGAATATGCTTAAAAATGTATTTGCTTATATATATATAATATATTATATATTATATATATATATATATATTTATATATATTTAGGGATGACAACGAATATTCGAAGTTCGAATTCAAGTTAGACTAGTATCCCCCAAAGCGAATTCGAACGTGAAAATTAATATTCGAATGTTAAAAAACACCCTCCCGCGGTACAAGCGCCTCCATCTTTTTTTGTGAATGAGCCTCTGACTGTTCGCGATGTCTCTCGCTTTAAGCTCATACCGTCTCTGCTGTAATCTGATCTGTAGGACTACTCGTAATCTGATTGGCTACCGTACTATGTACGTTATGCGCGGGGAATTTCAACAAACCACTGCAGCGCAAACACAGACATAGCTACTTAATGATGTACTATCAGTACACATGCCCGCGAAATGTAACGAATCACATCAGCGCAAAAGCCAAAACACAGCTTGATATTAGATTATATTCGAATAGTTCGAAATCGTGTTTCTTTTTTCAAACACATATTCGAATGTCATTTTAGAGCAATTTTGACAGCCCTAATATATATATCATATATATATATATAAAATATATATTTAAATGATTTAGATATCATTACGTTAACATGATTTACAAGGGTCTCCAATTTGGGTATATGGTCCCTTTTTACAGAATTTCTTTAGAATCAGAAGTTATAGATATCACTTTGAAATTGTCCATTTCAACTACTTTTCACTACTAGTTTTGAGTTCATACCAGGATTTGTTTGGAAGGAAAATAATTTGGTTGACCTTTTTTAAATCTTTAATTCATCATGAAAAAATTATTCATTACTTTTCTCTCTACACTTAATATTTTTACGAAGAATCGTATTTAAACATAGTAATCATCATAAAGTGACCGTTTCCAAAAAATATTTTGATGTGCCACAAATAAAGTAAGGTCAGGTTTGGATTCAAGAGGTCTCATTTTAGTTATCTATGTACATTTTGATCAAGGGAGATTTGCCAAAATGTGTTGTCCTGTGTTATTTAGATAAGCTTGGTAGGAATTGGCTAATATGGTTCCGGAGCAAGCGACTTTTGTAAATGTTTGTCAAGTAAAACCAACAATCCCTGACGTCACTGGTATTCATGATAGGATTTCCCTTCTTCTATTCACTGGTAATCTATAATATTCGCAATATTGTGTACCTCGAGTGGCAACCATTTTTATTACATTATTGATGCCTTCAAGTTAGTTAAATGGTTCTTTTCAGTTGAGTATCCAGTTATTATATAGTTTGGTGACATGGATGCTCAACAGAGAAGAACCATTCAAACAGCTTGAAGATGTCATAAATGTAGCTAAGATGGCGGCTACTTAAAGTGTTATAAAATGAAATAGTATCTATATAGACATAGAGAATACGTTGGGAATAGAAATAAGGGAAAGTCTACAATAAATACCAGTGACGTCATACTATAAAAAATATTTTTTTTTTTTAAATAAAATATTTTTTCATATCAATTCATCACTATTTTATTGGCATTTCTTCAGTTATTTACTCCATAGGGCCATTTAGACTGTTCTATTGTGTATCTTAATTATTATAAAGGCCAGTGACCCCTTCTCACTTAGTCATTAAGGAATTAACACAACAAAACCAAATAAATATTAAGGCATTACAGTGCTCATTGGAAGGAAAATATCATAAAGATTTCGTCAGTTGACAAGTTGATGATGGAATGAAAGATTAAAAAAAGAGAGGACCAAAAAAAATACTGAAGATCATTCTCCAATCTTTATAACAAGTCAAGATGATTAACATATAGATTTAATTTTTATTGAATGCTGTAAAGAGACGACCCCAATAATAAATACTAATAATACAAGATTTTATATGTAATGATCCTCCTCGGATGAAATCTAGGTATGACGTACGAATCCCAAATTAGGAGCAAATTGTTTTTTTCCATTAAACACAAATCTAGAATATTAGTTGGATATTCTTCCAAAATTCTGTTATTTAATATAGCACCCCGAAGGAATATTTTTTTTCCCCGACTATTCGGGCAATTTTTAAGAGGAGCTCATACACTGGATGCCTATTTACAAAGATCAACGAAACCTCTTTCACGCTTGGGGGCGTATAATCGTTGGCATTAAAAAAATTATATCTACTAAATCAAAATATTGATTTCAAAGAATCAAATCTTAATAATAATTTAAAGAATACAATGGAGCTGTTTGTGTAAGAAAATCCTTCTACTAGGACAAATGGCCTAGAAAGAAATGGACCAGGAAAAATTACCCAAGATGGACAATAAAAATGATGATGCATGGAAAAAATGGCCCAAATAATAGTGCCCCGACTGATAATAAACAAGGAAATCCTTTATCTATAGTTGCTAAAAGACAATTATTTTTTGTCATTATTTACTTCATTTATACAATAAATAGTATTTGATCAATACTGAATTATATTCCACTCAAATACTTGTCTACCAATGTATTGGGACATTCCTTCCATGAGCCATCATTTTCCTTTTTTTATCTTGGGTCATTCTTCCTAGGGAGTATATTCCTGGTCATTTCTTCTGGACCCCAAAAATAATAATATACGTGTTTTTTGCTTAAAAGTAACAAAGCGTCATCTAGATTCGTAAAACTCATAAAAATAAAAAACAACATCTTCATCTATGTAGTTGTGGGTAGCACCACGGACCTATTATTATATAGGCGGATGAATAGCCATCTACATATTAACAATTTATAAATGTATTTATCCCAGATTGATATGACCACAATGAAAGAATCTTGAACAAAACAACCCTTGGAAGAGTAACAACCTGGACGTTAACGGAGCCATGAGCCCCGAAAACCTGGAAATCCCAGCTCTCCGTACGGCCGCGGAAATGTTCTTACAAATACTTTTGGAGCGTGACAACGAGTCCCACCAACTCTGCACCGCCTTCTTTGTTCATGAGGTCATCATGAGCGACTGAGACAGAGTGTCCGTGGAGCCATCGTTGAAGGAGAGATTCATGATGGGAGATGGATGGAATCCTGGAGCGTAGGGAGATGGAGAGAAAGAGTCTATGAAATGATCACAACATCAACAAACTGTAAAGGAATAAAATAAAACTTGTTTTTTATTTATCTGTCTTGTGAGGAATGATATCAAAGCTCCTTCGCACAAAAACTCATTTTCCGGTTTAAGAAAACATGTCTCTATGGGAAAAAGAGAAAAAAAATATATAACAGAGCGCTGCTTCCTTCAAGACAAGCTGGCTGAAGAGAGAGAGAAGCTGAGAGGACTTTTTATGAAAGGATTTTACAATAAAGATGTCAGAGGGGCTATTTTTGGTTCCAAAGGTTTATGACCACAAAGCTTTGTGACTCCAGCTTGTGACTACAGGTTTTGTGACTATACAGTTTGTGACTGACACAGGTGTGTGACTATACAGGTTGTTTGTGACTACACGACTTGTTACCAAGTGTTCGGGGTCGTACACAAATCACCACAATGTATATGTGTGATTTGGTTGGCGAGATGAATTATTCATGTGAGTTGGTATCCCGTTCCGCCAGAGCCACTGAGAGGGGCAAATAAGATGGCCAGAGATTAAAACAGTAAACTTGCTTTGGGGCTATATTGGGTTGAATTAGGGTTTCGAGATGAATTATCCATTGTGAGATGGGTATTCCCAGTTTCCGCCATTGCCCCGCAGAGGTAAATGTGACGGCTGAAGAATTAAGACGGGTAACTTTGCTTTTTGGGGGCTATATTGGGGGTTGAATTAGGTTGTCGAGATGATTTTCATGTGAGATGGTATTCCAGTTCCGCCCATTGCCCCGCAGAGGGGCAAATGTGCGGCCAAGATAAGACGGGGTACAACTATGCTTTTGGGGTTATATTGGGGTTGGATTTGACGTTGGCGAGATGATTATTCATTGTGAGTTGTATTCTATTCCGCCATAGCCCCCTCGGAGGGCAAAATAAGAACGGACACGAATTAAGAGTAGGTAAAACTTGCTTTTGGGTTTATATTGGGGTTGATTTTGGGTTGCAAGGATGAATTTATTCACTGCTTTGGTTATTCCATTTCTGCCATAGCCCCCCTGTGAGGTGCAAATAAGACGGCACAGAATTAAAGTAGTAAAACTTGCTTTTTTGTTGGGCTTACTAAATTGTGTTGGCATTCGGAACTCCAGGGGTATCATACGAACGTTTCTGGCAAAGGATGCCCAAAAAGCAGCTCTTGAGGAATGGTGAGAAACCCAGAGGCCGTAAACAAATAATTGCAATTCCAAACCCAACAGAGGAATAATTTTGATATCCCAGAGAGTATCTCGACAATTATTCTTTTTGATTCTGGAAAAAAAACCCTGAAAGAATATTGGGACTAGAGAAAGAGAACTAGTGGAGTGCTTGTTGGATGAAGACTGGTTTTGTGATGGAACTTTTGAGCTTTTGACCGGAAATTTGGTTTCAGCCTGTACACAATCCATGCAAAAGTTGGGAGTAGTTACCCTCCCTGTATTTATTATCTCCTCCCAAATAAAACGATCCAAAACGTATAGGAGAATGCTTCAAAACGTCAAAGACTTTTTAGATGGAGACTGTCCCCGAAAAGTAGTCTTGAATTTTCGAAATTGCTTGCAATGAGCGCGTTTCGGACTGAAGTCCCACAAACAAAAATATCGGGATGTTTTTTTTTTCATCTATCTCAATCCATTATGAGGAAGGTGGCAAAATAGGCCTGAAGAAAAGATTTGATTCCCAGCCCGAATTGAACATTCTTACCAAATGCCTTCCAGCTCTCTCATTTGTCCCTGAAGACGACTTATTGGTTTTCTATTTCAAGAAACTAGGCCGTTTGTTGTCACCAAAAATAATGAAAAGGACGCTTATGATGACCCAATACAGGAGCTACTAGTTTATTTGAAGCACACCTACATTCGAGGACCCGGAGATTAGACTCGGGAATACAGAGAAACAAAGTTTCCTCCTTCTCTATAGAACATTTTTCGTGATGGAGAAGTGTGTGCGCCCAAGACCCACTAATGCTTGTGAAGGTTCCACAATAGCCTTAAATCACTCATTCAAAGTCCAAAACTCAACCATTTGGACATTTTTAGACCGTATAAAAATGATATTGCATTTCAAAGGTTAGTTATAGCCAACGCTGAGGTTCAAAATTCGGGAAACAAAAGCAGAAATATTTGGAATAGCCAATAGACTATCACAGAAAGTTGGCCAATATCGTAATAAACAAAATAAGATCCAATATCTACGTGCAATTGTTAGCCTCCAGGTAACGGTTTGATAGTTTCTTTTAAAAAATTATATATTTTCTTCTATACAGTCATTTCCAATCGTCATTATGAAAAAAATGTATTCTTTTGTAAAATAACCAGAAAATAAAAGAATTCACAATTTCAAATTTTCATTCAATCTGTATATACATAATAAATATATATCTATGTCAATATTAATTTTGTACCAAAATAAATCGATACCACAACCCAAATAACACAATAATATTGTGGTGATTTGTGTACGACGCCCTCACTTGGTCCCAGTCTTGGTAGTCACAAACCTGATAAGTCACAAACTTGTGTAGTCACAAACCTGTTAGAGTCCACAAACCTTTAGTCACAAAGCTGTAGTCACAAGCTTTTGTGGTCATAATTCTTATTGGAACCCTATTTTTGATATGGAATAAGGATAGCAAATGGGTGGTGTTTTTTTTAACGTGATTGATTGAAGAAAAAAGAGTTGGAATGATAATAAATATCTCCAAAGATTTCCTTCCACATGACTGGCTTTTGTTTGGAGGAGTGAACACAGCAATTAGTAAGAATACTTACTTCTTAAAATACCGAGCGGGGATTCGGTTCAACCGTTCGGTATTCGGTTGCTTTTATTATATTCCTAGATAAGAAGAAAGCGTAATGTATTAATGTATCTTCTCTAGGACTTTCTTTCATATGCATTTAGTTCGGACAATTTTAAACAAAAGACAATTAAGTACATAATTTTTATAATTTATTTAGAGATTAATTGAAATTAATGCACGTGTTTCTTATGTGTATCATAATTGGACCTCGGATGTTTGAAGGAAATGGAAGGCATATTGCAAACAAATTATTTCGCTTCAACTGTCTTTTGGTTATACCTACATTTGTCCGATATTAAATGCGCTTTCAGCTCCCGAGTGGTTTTGTGTTATTTTACAAAGTTCAACTTATTCAATCCAGGTAAAAACGCTCCAGTTTCTAAATACCGATTTACATTCGGTAGTCACACAGCTCCGTATGTAAAATACTAATAGACTCTCCTTCATGGGCCTTAATCCTCATGTCAATAGTCGAATCCTTTGAACTGAGTCGCTATTCTTCTTTCACCCTATTTAATTATTAATTGAATAAAGTAATTTATCTTACCTAGAACAGAATGTTTATTTTTGTTTGATTTTCGTATCTGTCGATAATGATCATCCCTCTGACTATCCACGATTTAAAAATAAAGAAAAGTCTTTTCAATGGGGGGGGTGGGGGGGGGGAATCATGTTTTATTGGTGATTTTTGCGAGAAGTACCTTTGTATTATCTTAACCCTACACCTATTCTTTTAATTGGAGACTCGTTTTTCATTCTTTTGTTTGATCTCTATCCCCCGGGAGTGATTGATCTTATTATTCGTCAAAGCAAACGAAATACAGTCCCCCAGGGGCAGTCGTTTCTACACAGAGGTTGGTAAACATTTAGTTATCTGCTGTTTGCTATAATATAATATTAAGTAGTTATTTGACTTATTTAATTTTCAATATGATCGTTTGTGATATTTTTAAATATTTATCATGAAGATTGTTATGAGATATATATTAAATAATGAAGATTAAATAATCTTTGGTAATTAAATTATATCAGAATAGAGAAATTACACCTTTGTTTTGGTCGTGAGTGCGAGATTGAAGAAACCGTTGAAGCCGGAGTTCGAAAAAAATATAAATTTATATATGAATTATATTTTAAATTGTATATATAGATATATATAATAGATAGATATATATATATATATATATATTATATATATAATATATATATATATGCAATGCTGGATTCGATAGAAAAATCTACCGCAGGTTCGATATTCGGTATATACCGAATACCGATCGATATCGGTATTCGGTAGATTTTATTATATATCTACATTATCGATCGATATTTGGTACGGTAGATTAGAAAAGAGAGAAAAATTTATTTATGTATCTGCTCTGTGACTTCTTCATATGCATTTAATATCGGACAGTTTATAACAAGGGACAATTAAATACATCATTTGTTATAATTATTAGAGATTATTTGAAATTTATACATACTAATCTTATATAAATTATATATGTGCTTGGATTTTTAGGAAATAGAAGGCTATAGATCTTATTGTCCGATATTAAATGCATTTTCAGGTACTCTATAGTATTCGATGCATAGCATAAGCCCTATATTGAATGTCTATTTATGTATCTTCTCTATAATACTAAAAGTATAGTTGTTTATTTATTTTCGAAGTTCAAGTTCTTCACACAAGGGAGCGCTTGGGCAAAGCGAAAGTTGAACGATGTTTCTCTGCTATTGAAGGGAATAAGCTCTCTATATCTTTATGTCTCTATGTGAATGTTACAAAAGTCATACTTTCAAATATACCGTACCGATTGACACTCGGTACGGTATTCGGTAGTTTCTACCGAATATCGTATAATCAGTTCGGTATTTGAAATCTACCGTCGGTAGTATCGAATACCGATTTACTTTCGGTAGTCGCAGCTCTGATATATATAAAATTATATATATATAACTTATATTTACCAACCTTGCATACAAGACTGCCTGAGAGTACTCAAAAGTAAGCATTCAAAATTTCTCTCCGAGGGTGATGAGATATTTTACATAATTAGTATGAACAGAAAAGATAAGACATGTTGTGACCCACTGTTTTTAAAGATGGCATTTGCATCTCTTAGTTAAGGTTACGACCTCATCATCTACGTGGTTTCATAATATCAGCTGGTGTTTTTTTGGAATGTTTGCCACTTCTTTTCTTTAACCAATCATGTTTTAGGGGAGTTCCAGTAAAGTATCCTTATACTTGATGTGGGTTCTTTTAAGATATACTGAGGAGATCAAATCTTTTTTCACTATGATTATATGGAAGGGTAGACACAGAGGTTTGGGAAAAAACTAAATAGTCGAATACCATTTGATGTTATAGAGATTCAATAAGGGAGAGCAATAGCTCAGTGTGTTAAGGCGTGTTCAACTCTAAGTGTTGAATTTGTAGGTTCGGCTCCTCCCTAGAGGAGAAGTCAATTTTATTCTACTCATATGTGACGTGGGAACACTATTTGAATAGAGATTTTTTTTGGTGAAAATGAGACTGACCTATAATAGTATTCTTCATTTACTCTTCTCCATTTTTTACTTATATATTTTTTTTTCAATTAGCCCTCTAATTGATGCGATATTTAAGGAATAATTGTCGATGAAGAAGCTAATCAAATGAAGAATTGGCCAGGAATATTTGGCATCAGCTTGCGCGCTCTTGTGTTTTTTAACCAATCATATTACGTTGTTCATTGTTAATGTACGTTTTCTAATATTAAAATAGAGTAGTCAGAAGCAGGTCTGTATAATAAGGTCTGGGCAATACAAAAACAAACCTATAGCAGTGTGACTACTCAATGACGTCACTGGAGAACGATTATATCTATCCATTTATATATCTATCAATCTCTCTATCAATCTATAAATATATATATTGGTTTAGGAATATTTATATATAAAACTTATGCACAAAGAAAATCTGATAAAGCATTTTTTGTTGGGAATTATTGTTAGTAGGAATTTTTCCTTAACGACACTTTTGTATAAAATGCATTTTTAAAGGAAACTACTGACTTTTGGGCCCAGCTTATCAGTCAAAATAGCTTTATTGAGCATTAATGAGCACATTTGGTTAGTTTTATTTTATAAGCTGAGCCCCTTTTGAGTACTTTTTTGTTCATATATAAAGGAGTATATTCGTATATAATAGACCCAATAAGGGTACCTATACACAATAAGCTACGGTAAGGTAGGTTTCGTAACCCAGGCCTTCTCTGCATTAACATAGCAAAGCTCCGCTTATTATTATGTATTATCTTATTGTTATTTTATTCTTCACGAAGCCTACCTTACCGTAGCTTATTGTTTATAGGTACCCTTATGGGCCCATTATATACGAATATACTCCTTTATATATGAACGAAAAAGTACTCAAAATGGGCTCAGTTTATAAAATAAAACTAACCAAATGTGCTCATTAATGCTCAATAAAGCTATTTTGACTGATAAGCTGGGCCCAAAAGTCAGTAGTTTCCTTTAAAAATGCATTTTATACAAAAGTGTCGTTAAGGAAAAATTCCACTATCAATAATTCCCAACAAAAAAATCCTTTATCAGATTTTCTTTGTGCATAAGTTTTATATATAAATATTCCTAAAACAACATATATATTTATAGATTGATAGAGAGATTGATAGATATATAAATGGATAGATAGAATCGTTCTCCAGTGACGTCATTGAGTAGTTATACTGCTAGGATTACATGTTTGTTTTTGTATTGCCCAGACCTTATTATACAGACCTTGGTCAGAAGTCTCCCTTTTTACATGTATTGTTTTGAATTTAGATCCCCCTTCTTTCTCTTTCTCTCTCTCTCTTCAAAGCATAATTCTAGCCATTGTTTTGTTGGAGCATGTGATTGGTGGAGCTTCATGTCGATGCGCAGGGATATCAACATAAATATTTTGTAATGATTCCAAGACAAATTACGGCCTGCAATCTTTGGAAGGATATTGCGCATTGAAAAACCTTCGACTGTAATAAACAATCGACATAAAACAAACTACAAACATCCAACTAATATGATCGAAAGTCAGTATTTATGTTTTTTTTGTATATAGACCGTATAATTTCAAATCATAAAAAATGGAAGCATCATCGTATGAAGTAAAATAGCCAAAAATACGTATAATAGTTTTTCTCCTTTTTTTATATTTCGTTCTGTATTCAAATAGTGTTCTCACGTCACATATATAAGATCCTAGTTTAAATAGACTAATTTACACGATAGTATGCGTATTTTTACCCAGAAGAATGCACTTCTATCGAACGAAATATGTAAACAGATCCCATGTTTTTTTTTGCTAGATATGTTAAATGGTAGTAACACACCCAAATGTTCTATTGTGAGCTCATTGAGCTTATGGACACACAGGTGCTTTATAGATCTATTTTTCGAGTTCTAACTGTTCACTTTAATCATGTGTCGATTGTAGGAATAGAAAAAATGTTAATCTCATGGAGAATATAAAGTGTGTAGGCAACGATTGTTAGTGCTGAATACAGTGGCATTGTGTGTTTTCTTCATTGTTGACAAAAGACAGTGACAGAAAGAACGAAAGAGAGTTAGACATCGTACATATATCTTTCGATATTAGGAAAAAATGGTCGAGTAAAATAGGGCCTAGGAAAAAATGACCTGGGATAGTAAAAAAAGGATGACACATGGAAAAAATGGCCCAAATAAATCGTCTAATAACTACAATAAGGAAATCATTTATCTATAATTGCAAAAATAAATTATTTTGTTGTAATTATTGCACAATTTATATGAGAAAAACACTTTGTTGTATTCCACCCCCCAAAAACATGCCTTCCCATGCATTTGGGCCATTCCTTCTATGAGCCATCATTTTCCTTTTCTACCTTAGCTAATTTCTTCCTAGGCCGGATTTTCCTGATCCAATACTTCTGGACTCCATATTTTTACCCACTTGAAATAAGGAGTCCGATAATGTCTCTCTCTTTATTTCATAATAAAATATGAAGTCTCACTCATTCTTTGCCTCTTTTTGTCCCTATCTATCCCTTACAATAGAGAACTAACAAATATCCCGATATTCAAAACTTCCACATGGCACTCTATATTCTCTATAGTTTGGAGATAATGACCAGAGGTATAGACTAGTGATAAGGAAGCCATTTTGGACGGCCCGTTTATGATTTTTAAATGATTGTTTAGAGATGTATTCATTTCATTGATTGACATATAAATTATTAGTCAATCAATGAAATGACTACAGCTCTAAAATGTCCCGCTCTTTCTTTATTGTTTGCAATTTGTACTATTTCATCAGATCTAATATAATCAGTTGGTGTTCTTGTAAAAGAACACGGCCAAAAGCAATAGCTACTTATTTACAACTCATTCAACATCACCATTTATAACCTATTAAAAGAAAAAAGTAGGTAGAGGTTTGATGTTTCCCATTAAATCCAACTGTTTTTTTCTGAACTATTTGTCTTTTGTTTTGAACGGAAAGAATAAGAAAATACACGATCAGGGCTATTTCCATTGAGAATTAAAACATAGAGAGCTTATTGGATTCTTTAGAGGCATACGTCATATGCCCATATAAAGAAATCTTTCTATCTCTATGATCAACTTACGAATACGTAGTAAAAATTACTTTGTTTTATTTGGGCAATGGCGACAGCTGATGACGATGTTTCTCTGCTATTGAAGGGAAACAACTCTTTATATCTCTATGGTTATTTCATTGTTTTTATGCATCTCTTGCTAATAATATTTACCTTATAAAACAGCTGAATTTATTGTCTCCTCTGTATCACACCAAAATGAGTACTTTCTCCCTGCGTGTCTAAATTATTACTTCCTCATATTATGTTCTCCACATTTTAAATATCAAAAAAGAAGAAGAAAAAAAAGAAAGAAAAACAACGATTCCGGCTAAGCCTATATATATTGTACACTGAGTGGCGTCTGAGGAGTAATAAAATATTTATAAGCAATAATGATCAATATACACTGTGGCTACTACTCGTACCTATCTCAAGTGGGGTAGTAGGAAAAGGCTTTTCTAACGAAGAGAGGGGGGGGAGGGATAATTATTTGAACATATACTTACTGGGTACATTTCCAAAAGGGTCCTCAAATAAACTATAATAAGACGTTTTTATTTGATTTGAAAATTCGCTTGTTTAAAAAGTGCATAATATATTTTGTTTTTTTCTTCAGACAATATTTATAATTACCATGTTCATTTATTTTATCGTAAGTGCCTTTATATTTATTTGTTTGTTTTCGATCTATTATGTTTTTATTTTCGGGATACTTTTAACCCCAACCTGACATAGAAAGAGAAAAAAATGCTGTCGATTAGATAACATAGAGATATCTTTCTTGCATCTCTCTGCATCTCTTTAATTAAAGTATCAAATGACGAACGACAGACCAACGATGAACGATGATTCAATTTAAAATAACGACGAAAGATAACTTTTGGTGAACGAAAAACGAATGCGAACGACAATTCTTCGCGAACGTCAACAAGTCTGATCTGTTGGTTATATTAACAGCTAAAGTTATTTTATTCTTGAGGAGGAACTTTGAACCGGAGTTCTCTCCTGTGTGTCCAGATTACTTATTCCACAGGGACTCGTAGACGATAGAAAACGGAACTGTCCCTTTTTCTAAATTATTAATAACATTTTTAAAGAAATAAACCAAGAGCTATGTGTGTTTTTATTATTACGTCATAATAAACAGCTTGAGTTCTTCTATTCTTCTAGAAAACTCAAGCTGTTAATATAACGCAATATAATAACACCAAAAGATTATTAAAAATAGAAAAAAGGAAGAGGTTTGTGATTAATTGCATACTATAATAAATGAGATGCAAGAAAGATGTGTCTTCTTTTGTAATCGACATTATTTTTTTCTTTTTCTATGTTATGTCGGTCTCTTCCAATATAATTTTTCGGCGATGTACATTTGGGTAGCTCCTAAGAGTAAGCGACAGCTATGGATGATTGACTGCTAATACAGGTATGATCCCTGATAGCATACCATTCTTAAAATGACCCACATGACTAACGTAACCATGGTTACATTTTAATAAAATACGTTTTTATATGATTTGTATCTCCATGTGTAAGGACCCCCCATTGGTCCTTGTCTGTACAGTCTATTTTTAGTTCCAAGAATACGCATATTAGACATTTTTGGTTACAAATTAAAGCTGAGGTTGTCTAAATATGTAACATGAGATATTAGCATAAAGCTTTTGGTGAAGTTATACATTTACATGTATATATAAAGGACTTGGAACTTAAATTATATTCTGCAGTGTAATTATCTTAATTTGAATCACATAAGTGTGGCTATTGTTATTATATATATACAATTGTATATATATATATTTATATATATATATATATATATAGATATATATATATATATATATATATATATATATAATATATAGGCATAGATATATATATATATATATATATATAATATATATATATATATTATATATATATATATATATATATATATATATATATATATATAATATATACAGGGCCGGCCCGTAGCATAGGCAGTATAGGCAAATCTCGGGCGCCGTCCATCAGGGGGCGCCAATTTAACTGTTTAGCAAGCTTATAAGTAGTAGTATAAAAATATGATATTTTCTAAGATCCCGAACAGATTCCATTAGGGTTGATATTATCCAAAGTTACTCCAATAAATGTTTTTAAGGATGTATAGAATTTAACCCATTAATGCCGAGAATTATCTGTGTAGAAATTCACCCAAATTTTTATATTATATGCGTCAATTTGAGGATTGTAGAGGCCAATCCTATGACACGCTGCCAATATGAGGGGGAAAAATAAAGGTATTCAGGCAAAGTTGCTTCAGCTGAACTCAGAGCTTTTTTTTGTCCCATGAGGTGCCCACACTTTAAATCTGGTAGTAGCTGATGCTGCAAAAAGCTCGCCAGATACCCTTGGCTACTTTGGGCATTTCACAAAGTTATTTAAGCTCTTCTCAGCCTCCACCCATAGGTGGGATGTCCTCCTAAAATATTTAAAATAACTCTAAAGTCATGGGCAGGGGCCAGATGGGAAAGCAGAATAAAAAGTAGTGAAGCAGTAAGTATCAAGCTGGTCAAGTCAGGGAGGCTCTTCTGGAAGTGAGGAAACACTGAGGGATTATTCCTCAGTATTTTCTATTAATACTGATTCATACAACTACGATGACTTATTCCCTGCTATGTTGTATTTTTCAGGGTGAAAGATAGAGATCTATCTTTTAATCATCTCGAATATCCCAAGAACAATCATATTACAAAATGGACACCCTTCTTAATATTTGGCCTTCTTAAATTCATTGACATCAAACTCTCCACCAATCAACTATTTAGCTTGGTAAATTAATTAAACACAGCTTTAAATCATTGGACAAATATCTTGTCCCATTTGGACGAAGCAAAAGAGAAGAAATAAACTTTTTTTTTTTGAAGAATATCATAAGCTTAGGCAAAATTTCACTGAAAGATCTGGAATATCATTTTTCTGAGGATATAAATTCAACAAATGAAAAGATTAAGTCTTCTTCTAATTTTTTTTTCCAATTTAAAACATTTTACTTTTAAAGATTCATTTAAATATATTATGACGTATCTATAGTTTACTTTTGTTCTGGTTATATCGCGCATTCCTTATGTAAAACTATAGCCTGTCATTCTTGACACAATTATTGACAGCTTTAAATAAAAAATTCGATGTAAAATTATTCTCCTTAGAAAATATTGATGATGAAAGTAAACTTTTAGATCAAAATAATCGAGGTGGGCTAACTCGTCCTTCTGATGTTCTTTTTTTAACGTGTTCCTTTGTTTATGCATTTTTTTCAGAAATTCTAAATTCAAAAAGTATTTGCCGTTTTTGGTTTGGCACATTCCCAGGCAACTAGTTAACGGTATGTATTATATATGTTACGGACAATTTGAAAAATCGGCCTTTTGCAAATTTGCCCGGGTATTTTGTAAAATGCCCGCTCTTCGGTCATTTTGCAAATTACCCGGGCAATATGATAAAACAGAGAATCACAACTCCTTCGGGCATTTTGCAAATTGCCCGGCAATTTAAAAAAACGAAAATCGTGATAACTAAGTTATGTTTTTTAAGACAACAAAGGAACAAAGAAATTGGTATAAAAAATTGTATTTCTGCGTCATACCAATAATAAACGTAAAATCGCATTTTTACACATTTTTGGCAGAATGCACAGAGTCCTTGGAAATACGTGTTATGACACGGTATCTATTTAAGAAATATAATGTCTCGTTTGGAACATTCTTTCTACCCTTTATTTATTTCGGCTCAAACCAAGAGGATATTAACTTTATATTATTAAAAGTATTTTACATCCTCTATAAGTTTAGAAGCACCCAAAGTCCCTTAACCAGCAATCTTTTATACCATATTGAGGAATTGACCCCCCCCCCCCCGTAATAGGTATATGTTTTAAATAATTAACTATCTGGATGCTAATGTATGCCATTTTTTAATTTATTAAGAATGTAATTAGTTTGTTCAGAGTACCATTTATTTATTATTATATGCTTGTTTTTTTAGTTATTTGTTCCATTTGATGTTGATTGATGGTGTACTGTTGGTTTTATATTTGAAAGATATAAACACTATTAAAAACCATAGACTGCAACTTTAAACTTGTGAAATAAATTATACAATTTTTTAACAATAGTTATTAATTTATTTGACGAACACAATTTTCATATTGGTACTAAATAGGTTTCTTTACTTTCTTCAGGCACAAAAAAAAGACACAAACAAAATATATACTTATCAACAAGAAAAACAAATGAATTCAAAATATATTAAAAAGTTATTATTTATTTTTACAAGAAGCATTATCATGGCATTTGCTATTGCACAAAAATCCTTTTTTCTTGCAATTACACCTATTGGTGTCACAACTGTTATATTTTTACAATTGCATTTCTGAAACCTTGCCCATTTCCTTCGGAGAGAACTGATGCGGTTTGCCGTAGCGTCACCTCCTTACTTTTTGGGACATCTTCAATGTTGATAAATGAATTCTTAGTAGGGTTAAATTGGTTTCGTGAATAAAGCTGCTTTAGAATCCCGTTAGTTGTGCCCAATCGGTAAAGTCTAGCTTCAGTTACATCTAGAACAACGGCCAAGACGTTTCGAGGATCCGTCTTTCCACGATCTATTCCTGGAACAGGGACTTGCACACACTGTCCCACATCAACAGAATGGAAAGCGCTTTGAAGATAGGTCCATCATCCTTTTAGCTTGATTTTGTTGATGTTTGATGCTCCGTGTCTTTCTCTTTGGCGATCTTCATCATTTTGGCAATGAGTGCATTTATTTGTTCATGCCCATGAGCTTCTACCATGATAGTACTACAAGGTTGTTCAGAATGGCATGGAAGTTCACAGATAAAGCATTTTTGTGATGTCGGTACAAGTTCTTGGCAAGACACGCATTGATTTTCGTTAGTTTCGTTAAATTTATCTGCTCAAACATATTTGAGAGCTGCTCCTGTGTATTTATATTACTATCTAATAAATGCAATCCTTCGAGTCCGAAAGTGGCAGGGTGGCCATACATTGCCTCATATGGAGTTCTTCCTATGCCAGAGTGAAAGCGGCGGTTCTTGCAAATTGAACAAACCATAGTCCATCTGACACAAGGAGAATATAAATAAGGTGAGTCAAAGAGGAAATCTTTGACTTATGCTCTTGATCAAAAGGAATAATTTTGTGACGTCACGAATGCTACAATGAAAAAACATTATTTTTAGTGCAATGATTTAGTAATTATTTCTCAACTTTATCTTCCAATTGAAAATTTCATTACAATATTGTTCTGTGCTAGTGTACAGAACCCATGTTGCATGAAAAATTTGTTAAGTAAATGATTTATCATCAGTATTCATTATTTTAAGTAATTAGTCAATAATAGTTTCAAATAATAAAAATAATTTTTAAATTCAAGATTTTCATTTATTTCAAGAAATTTATAAATCACAATAATAGAATTCTACATATGTACATAAAAAAGGGGAACATAAGAATATAATAGAATTACGCTCATTAGTAACCTGACCTATATGTTTCACTAGCATTTTTCAGTTTAAGTAGCTTATTAAGAAAATTGACTCGAATCCGTGTTCTTTTTATTTATTACAAAAGCAATAATAATTTATTTTACCAATTTGGATATAATTTGATAAGTGGCTTAAAAGTCTTAAAAACATGGGGTCTTTATCGATTGCGTCTTGATGGCTATTATGAAAAAAATGGAAATGATTTTCTAAGAGGTGGCAGAACTTCAAAAATCGGGAGAAGGGGCGGTAATAACTCAATCCAAGGACTTAGTGTTTCTTCAAATCCTTCAATGTTACTCCTCTGTTTCACCAAATGTGGGTGGAGTTCTTTAAACTTCCTGAGTATCCAGCAATATAGGAGAGACCCTCGTTGGAACAGTCATTGGAATTTTTCCTGTGTTTGCCGACTAGGCAGAGGAAGGAGTTTCCGTGAGCGCAAGTACTCAAAGGCCCGGGTACATATGCTCCGTAGAATGAGGGCGGTAGTTACATCTTCTTTTGAGTAGCCACGAATGAACTTTGTCAAAGGATTAATTAACCTTCTTGTTGAATTCGCTGTGTAATTATTTTCCAATGAGGTTCTAATTAAAGTTTCCTTAAAGTGTTATGAGCCAAGTTTGAGGCACTTAGCTTTGTAGCAGACAGCTTCATTTTCGTGACTGAGAATTCCTTATTCCTTCTCACTAGTCAACTCACAATTTTTTTCGTTCACGGGCTTCTTGACGAACCTGTCTGAAGGACTTGGACACACTTGAGGAGGGTGATCCAAGGATGAAGAGTGTAGGAACAACTTGAGACTAAAGCTTCTTCCTATTCTTCCAGCCTGAATATTCCTTTGGAAGTCATCTGGAGTAAAATGACGATCGCAGATCTTTGCATTCTTTAAGCTAATCCTGACGGATCTTCTGCATCGTGCAATCCACAGATGTTGGATATTGGATCCCCCGTCGGAAGTGCAAAATATTATGCATCTCGAGGATTATAGCAAGAGGGGATGGCACTAACACCATTACTTCCTCTAGGATATCACATTTTTGCTTTACAATACAAACTGAACTAGAATTCAAGCGTAGCACTTGTGATATCACAACAAAATAGTCAGCTGTCGCCCTGCAATTGCCTACGTCGATTCCCATTGCCTCACCTTATTTATATTCTCCTTGATCTGACCACTTAGTGTGTTTTGTTGTCACGTGTCCCATCATCAGTATGTCCTCTATGTCTCGATTTGCCCTTTCCACAGACCCTGAGACTGTGAGTGACGAGATTTCCCATGCACAAGTTTGCATTCTGGCCACATGTGAACGAGTTCCAATACAATCTATTAGTCAAACTCCCTTCCATTGTCACTTTGAAGAATTTGTGGGGCACCTTTATCGCTGAAGATATGCAGAAGGTGATTCGCTACTTCCTCAGCTGTTTTTTGTTTTTAAGGGACGTAAACACACAAACTTCGTTAAATGATCTGGTAAACCATTATATACCGATACTCGCGATCTGCCTGGCTTTGCATATCAATCAAATCAACTTGACAGCGCGGTTTCATCTGTTGAGATACAATTGGATTCACAACAAGGCCTTTCTTTACTTTTTTATGCTTAATTTGACACTCTCGCATAGTTCAAGAAAAAATTATGTTTTCTCGTGTAACATTACAGTAGTTTTTTTGGAGCTCCTGAATCATTATATTGCATCCAGCATGACCCAATTTCATATGGGTCTCATTGATGACTTCGAATAAATTTTCTTTCGGAACAACCAGTGTTGTATGCCCTCTTCTTGCAATTTTATGAACTCCATTTTGAGAATAAGTTGATACCTGTTTTTCCATGCATGTTCTATTTGGGTTAAGGTTGATTGGTTGTCGACTTCATATTTCTTAAGAAAGGCCAGTATTTTCCCGTATGTTTCCTTATCCAATATGGAAGTGTTGTTTCGCCTTCTTTTGAAGTAGTTCCTCAAGTTTTGAATAGTAAATTTCACGTTTTGGATGATTCATGTCGTGAGTTCTCGATCTTAATGTGTGAATTAAACTGAACTTAACATTAATTGTTAATGTACCCATAACTTACGCGCATTTTATTA
>CP045910.1:3236327-3258000 GCA_013387185.1 Caligus rogercresseyi
GCAATCAGAGAGTATGGGAATACTTTGCGAAGAAAAACAAAACAACAAACACCGAGACGGCTCATTAGGATCAATGAATGCTTAGAGTCAGAGATGGTATTTTCAGTGGCAAGGGATTACTTTACCCCCACATGACACAGAAAGGCCAAAAAATATATGCTGTCCATATAAGCACTATCTTTCTTACATCTCTTTAATTATAGTATCAAATATATATCACAAACCTCTCGTTTTTTTTCTATTTTCAAAATGTTGTTGATCAAGGTCTGTATAATAAGGTCTGGACAATACAAAAACAAACATGTAGCAGTGTAACTACTCAATGACGTCACTGAAGAACGATTATATCTATCTATATACGATATATCGTATATATATTTATATCAATCTCTCTATCGATCTATAAATAAATATATTTTTATATGTTTGTGTGTTGTGTGTATAAATAAATAAATTAATATATATCTATATATAAATAAAAATTTATATAAATATATATATATATAAATTATATAACAATTATATATATATATTCGTTCTCCAGTGACGCCATTGAGAGTTATACTGCTAGGATTACATGTTTGTGTTTTGTATTGTCCAGACTTTATTATACAGACATAATTGACATAATATTATTATTGCATAATATTAAACACCTGAAGTTCTTCTACATTCTGAAGAAGGAAGCCTGATATGAGTTCCCTCCTGTGCGTCCGGAGTTACTACTTATTCCACAAGGACTCTAATGGACGAGAGAAATAAACCCCTCCCATTTTTAAATTATTAATAACATTTTAAAAGAAATAAAGCAAAAGCTATTTTTTCGTTATAATAAACCGCTTGTAGTTCTTTTATTATTCTATGGGGGTTCTTCCTTCAGAATAGAAGAACTTAAGTTATTTAGTATTATGCAATAATAATAGTGGCAACAGTTCATTAATAATAGAAAAAAGGTTTGCTATTAATTTGATTCATAATATAAACAGATGCCAGAGAGATGGGTGAAAGATGTCTCTATGCTTTCTAATTGACAGCTGTTTTTTATCTTTCAATTTTTGATGTCAGTGTTAAAGATATATCTTTTCTATACACATTATGACTTTAAGGGTATCAATCATTTTCAGTTCACCTTCTGGTCCCTTGTATTGTCTTTCGGGCATAATACTAAATCCCTTTCATATATATTATATTGTCAAGCAAATCGAGGAATCCACATGCCTTTTGTAGATATCTCCCGCTCTGAGGCGTCTACTTCCCGCTCAAGTACCCAAACAATCCATTTAAAGAGATCCATGAAAGACAACTCTTCCGAGTCATGACGAAGGGAAATAACAAGAGATGAAAATGACTTTGAGTTGAAGGAGATCCGACAGTTTTTTTAATTACTTTTTCTTCCGCATGTTGTCTAAAGATGCTCTTTTGTGAGTACTCGTCGAAATCGGTCGTCTGATAGGAGACGATGATGGGGTGTACCTTCTTACCTTAGGCTAAAAAGCAACAACCTCTGCATCCCAAATATATATATATTATTCGTAGAAATATATATATTAAAAATATGTATAAAATCCCATGCTAACATCTAAGACAGAGATGGGCAAACTTTGAGACTTGTGGGCCACTATGGGATATAAATTCGAAAAAGGGGCCACAGCAGTACATTGACTGTCCACTTTCTTTTTCTTTGATCCGCTCTTTTTTTTTACTGAAGGACTCAAATGCAATGAGAAAATTCAAAAGAGAAAAAAAAAGTAAGGCCTAAATGTCAGCGCATTGTCGCATGGAGAAGGACGTTATGAATGATTTATGAAGCAATATTATTTTGTTTACTGGACAAGCTAGGCAGGCCGGATTAAATTGTCTAACGGGCCGTATACGGCCCGCAGGCCTTAGTTTGCCCATGTCTGATCTAAGATAATGCACCTAAGAACAGAGTTGATAAAATCTACACATCTTCTTGACGATTTTAAATTGGCTTTATACGAAAATAATTAATTTCCTTCGATGAAGGAGTATTTAATAAGAGGCTAAATTTAAAAAAGGAGCTCCATATCTGACTGCAGTTGCTTAAATTACTGCATGTTGATCTTTGGAACATAAAATATCATCCATAGTGCTTTCACATTGCCCATTGCATACTCAATTGCCTTCGAGGCAAGTGATTTGTAAGTTTTTTCTGGTGGAGAGCCCAAAACGCGCACCGGCTTTATCTAAGTCCTCATAGGGACCTTTCAATTCCTCCACCGTTCAATATAATGAGCCCTTTAGAAATAATGGAGACAAAAGGGCAGTCACAGAAGTCTACGAGTAAATAAACTGGATTTAGACAACTGAGAAGAAACAAAAGGCGTGTTCTTCAGGACGATATCCTTATCTTTGACCTGGTGTTTACAACTCAAGTGATTTTATGTTTATTAATTTAGTAAAACCAATCGCTTTTTCACTATACTTATAATTTTCTTTTACCCCAAACAAGTTTAAGAAAAAGATACCTTAGGGCAGTGGTGCCATGGTGGCGGCCCGCGGGCCGGAACCGGCCCGAATGGACATCTCATTGGCCCGTTACGTTAGTGGTTGAGAAGTGTTTTTATAAATAAATAATATTATGATACAATATCAACAAGTTTAAATCTACTTTTGTTTAGTGTTTAGTGTTGCAAGGCCAAAAATGTACCGGTAATTTGGCCTCCCCAGGTCCCACTTGAAAACAGTCCGGCCCCTGACCGATTCACCCTGCACTCCCTGCCTTAGGGATATACAGAACGTTATTATTTCAACTCCAATACAGACAAATTACTTTGGGGAATTCATATCTTCAGCTTAAATTTTTAGGCCAACTGATCCTTGAAAACTAAAATTGCCAAAAGCGGTCTAAAAATGAACTAATAATTGATTTTTATGTACAAAATCAATATAAAAAATATATTTCTTCAGTTACAAACTTTTTTTTAAAGTCTTATCATTGAAGTAAGGACCCATTTGTCGTCATTGATGATACAACTAAATATTGCCGGGGAGGGAAGCTTTCATATAAAACTAAATGACTTTCTTTGCTTGAGACATACATCTAAAAAATATACTAAATATACATTTTAGCTCAAAAATTCATACCGTAACATATAATTCTTAATTTAAGATATTGCTTATTTTAGGACTACCACAAACAAAAGAATGCACTACTTAGGTTTGTGTCTTAATTCAAAACCAAAGTCTATTCATTGTTTAAAAAATATTTATTTTCGTGAATAAAAACATGTTTTGTGTGTGTTAAAAGCGCCTGTTGTTATTCCTCTGTGCAATTCCCAAGCCAAAAGAGTGGGGAAAAAGTTGTGTTGCAAATCAGAGGTTAATAATGAAGATGTAAACAAACAAAAAACAACAAAGTACTAATAATTCATTTTTTACAGCAAAACTTTGAAAAAGGGGAAAAACTGTTTCAATACCACCCGGTGCTTTTGTTTCTTTTGCAAAAAAAAAATAGACGATCCTTCTTGCTGCATGAATTGCCAGGATATAAATTAATAACACTTTTCAACAACAGACAAAGAGAAAGTTGTATTAATATTCTGTTTTACTTAACTTTGCTTTCAAATATTAAATATGTGGACATTCATAAAGGCCTTACAAGAAGAAACAAAATCAACAAAAATATAACAAAAAGTTTAATCCGCATCAGTCGTTAATTAAGTTTACTCATTTTCTTCTAAAACGTGGGCAAACGAATTCTATGACTATATTGAATACAAATAAGGAAACCTGCTATTGCGACCCTAGAAATATAAAAACATCATATTCATAAAAAAAATCCCACGTGAGTGTATATCAGCTGTCGAAGAGAGAGAGGCCCAACGCAGCATTAAGGGTTAAATACAATGATGCGGTGATACAGCTTCATTCAAGCATTGCAAATAATTGCAGGATTTTTTCATCTTCTTCGTTTTCTTGTGAAATGAATAGTAAATATTATATTTCTTGGATGAGAGTGGAGCTATTTATCTTATTCCCTTTGATCATAGGTTTATATTAAATTTTTATCATTATATATATATAATATATATATATATAATAAGGACATTAGTCTTACTTTAGAGATAGAAAGGAAGATCAAGTGGAAGGGCAAAGTAAAGGGTGGAGGGGGTTAAACTGATGAATAATCTCTAAATCCCAATTAATACTAGTTCAAATGCATATTTTCCATTATACATATATTTGTACTTTCACAACGTAAAGGCTCATAAAAGAGGGATTTAATTTTCTTTTGATTGATAGAGAGAGCGTCTAATCCTGATATTAGTAACAAAACCATGGAGGTTTTTGTTGTATTATTTATTACGGAGCTAATATAGTCCTAGCCTTTATGGCTACTATTAAAAAAACATATATCTTTATATACAAACAAATAAAATATACAATAATAATAATGAAATATAAATTAAAGAAAAATAACAAAAAAATATTAATATTGTTTTTAATTTTATAATTACATTAAACTTAAGGAGCTATAAGGATCTAAACAACCCTGCCATAGACTTGCTACCTCCGAGCACTTGATAAAGTGCATGCCTCTCTTAATGGCTGTGACAAGCTCCAGGCCTTTGAAAGGTTAACTGCAGCGACACAGTTGATAGAAACGTTTTCTTGAGGCATATTGTAGCACTGCGGGTGCGCTCATCGAAGCCCTCGAGAATCCTCTCCAAGGGACACCTGTCCACGTTAAAAGCCTTAGGTATAAATCATAGTGAGCTTATTTCCTACAATAATTACCTCCGCCGACGGAGGTATTGTTTTCACTAGCGTTGGTTTGTTGGTTGGTTGTTTGTTTGTCAGCAGGATAACTCAAAAAGTACGTAAACAGATTCGGATGAAACTTTGTGGAGTTGTTGGAAATGCCAAAAGGAACAAGTAATTAAATTTTGACATCTCTGAGTGCAGAATTCAGATGCAAATGAGCTAAATACTAATAAATATTTCAAGTTAGCCTACTCTGCCAATAGATGTCGCTGTGCTGTGAAATCGGGTGCCGGGAGCGTCTTCCTCTCGGAATTTCCGTCGAGGGAAACTTTCCCCTGTCCCTCTACGCCGCCCAAGTCGTGAAAAATCCGCCTCGGAAGGCTCATAAGGACCCCGTAACGGCGGAGGTTTGCACTCTCTGAGTGTATATATGCCTCTAGTTAAGTAATATATTTATAATCCGTCAGTTTTACTTAGGAGACTGAAAACAAACCCATGTTGTTTAATCGTCTTTTTGTTTTGGATTCTCCAACTTAATACTAATTGCAAACTTAATAGAGATAAAAAGCACTATAATCTGAAGAACTCTTTATGTCGATGAGGGATTGAAAATGGCTGCCACATTCGTTGTCTTGGGAATAGAACGATCATGCCACAATTATCCAGTTGTGTCATCTTAAGTTAATATTTATAAAAAAGAAGTCCCTTAAACGATGATGTATACTGTATATTATTACCTCCGCCGAAGGAGGTATTGTTTTCACTGGCGTTGGTTTGTTTGTTTGTTGGTTGTCAGCAGGATAACTCAAAAAGTGCGCGACGGATTCGGATGAAACTTTGTGGACTTGTTGAAATGCCATAAGGAACAAGTGATTAAATTTTGGCATCTCTGAATGCTTCTTTAAGATGAAAAATGAGCTAAATACTACTAAATATTTCAAGTTAGCCTACTCTGCCAATAGATGTCGCTGTGCGTGCTCTCCTCTTTGATGAGCTGGAACGCCCCCTATAATTCAAGTGTGTAGAGTTAAGGAGCAGTATGTAGAGTTAAAAGGACAGTGCGTACAGGGTTGGAAAGGACAAAAAGTGATTCATTTGGTGGGGATCGGCGGAGGTTTGCACTCTCTGAGTGTATACATGCCTCTAGTTATATTTGTCATTTCACCTCTTATATATTTCTTAAGACTTGATATATAGACTTTGACTGCTCAAATGATAAGACTCCTTGTCTTGGTTATTGCTTCGACTTTAAGAATATATATATATATATCTTTTATATATATTCGTCAAAGCCGATGACTGACAAGGAGTATCAATCTCCACTTCTTTTTGTTTGTTTAAGGATACAAGAGTTGTACGAATTGAGATCGATTCTTGGATTCAATGCGCATCGATAATCGAGTATCTGTGTCCACTCCTTAGAACACACACCGCTTTAACCCTTTTGTTATCTCTTCTACTTGGAGAAGCCAAAGCGCGATTTACACACTCCTACGAATTCCCTGTATCTCATTATGCTCTGGAGGATTTTCACTTCTTTTATTGAGTGTACATCCAGCTATATTATATAAGATGGTGCTTATGGGTCTCCATTCATCGACAGACGATAGCTGATCACGTATTTTTCTGAACACACCCTACATATTTATTTACATGTTAAATTGGATATCCTCTAGCGTACAAAAATAGAAAGAAATCTGAGTTTCAACATAGAGATATAAAGATATGTAGCAGCAAACTACTTACTTTATTTCCCGCCAGATGGCGCGGAGATAGTTTGCTCCTTACATAAAGGATCTACTTAATTACATCATTATATGTATGCAAATCAAATTAATTATGCTTCAGTTATTCCATGTAAGTGTAATACTTAATTGCATGTAGTTTATAAGTATGTAACTTCTCGTATGCATGTGTATTACTCTTATTAATAAAACCTGGATTAGAACGAGAGTGCATACACTTAGACCTATAACTGGGTTGTGCATACGCTCTCATCCTCTTCTCCAGCGGTCTACTCTTATGTTAGTTGTATTATTACTACATCTACAGAATACATAGAGAGCTTATTGGATTCGTCAGAGAAATACGTCTTAGTGTCAAGATACAGCTGAACGATGTTTTTTCTGCTATTGGAGGGAAGAGAAATGCATATTTGTGTCCAAATACAGCTGAACGATGTTTCACTGCTAATTGGAGGGAATAAACTCTCTATATGTTTATATCTCTATGGTTTATAATTGAAAGAACTAATATATATATATTATATTGAGTTTGCGAGAACTAAAAAAATAACATCCTTACTGACCATAGTATCAACAATTTAGATGGATTACATATTGTTAAAATACTTTGAGTACTTTAATAATGACCAGAAATACAGCCTTATGCAGGAAAAAGTCAACAAGCAACAACTTGATATGGCTCAATATACTTACCTGTTTATATGGCGATATAACCACAGATGATTACTGCAACATCTTACACTTATAGATTTGGGTGTCCAGAAGAATAAGACCAGTTAAATACAGACTAGGAAGAAAGTACCCACGATAGAAAAAGAAAATGATTTCTCATTAAACTAATGGCCCTTAAAGATGCAAGTATTTGAGTGGAATACCCCAAAATATTGATCAAATACTTTATAATTAAGTAAGAAAAAACTTTATTCCAACAATCATAGATAAATAATATCCTTATTGTTGTATTATTCGACGAGGCAAATATTTATTTGGGGCAATTTTTCCCGTGTGTCATCATTTTCCTTTTCTATCGTGATCATTTCTCTGCTGCTGCATTTTTCTATGGGCATTTCTCTCTATACCCTACTTTCCTCCGCTATTTATTCTTCTTAATATCGTACATTTGACAGGCTTGAGGTATTGGGAGTTATAATAATAAGGAGTTGCAGCAATATAGTGATTTTGAACTGTTTAAACCGTATTGTTATATTAGATATACTTCCATAATTGTAAAACAACTTCTACCACATCCAGTCCCATTCGAAAAAATACACAAAGTAGTTTTGTACTAAAGTATATATATATAATTTATATGCAAGTCATCATAAACTAATCCATTTAATTTTTTAGCTTTATATATCTGGAATTGAACTCACAAAAAAAACACACACACATACGCCCATACCTATATACAGAGTCTTGCAGGTAAATCCGCACAAAGTTGTATATCCTCCAGATCCAAAATGGGAACAAAGTGATACCTATTTTGAATAATAAGTTGTTTATTAGACATAATACAAGATTAGTATTCAATATGGCCGCCCTCAGCCTCTAGGATGTCCTCCAAACGACGCCTGAACCTCCCACAGGCCGTGGAGACCTCCGCAGGATCCAGCTTGTTCATCTCCGACTTGATGGAGGCCTTCAGGGACGCCAAATTGCTTTGCTGTGTGGACACACACCTCCCTCTCCAACTTCCCTACTAGTAGTAGTCGCATGGGTTCAAGTCGGGGCTGTTGGGGGCCAAAAGTTGGGCACATTCTTCTTCAGCCAGTACTGCACAAGTTTGGCCTTGTGGGCGGGCGCCAAGTCCTGCTGGAATACGTACGGGGTCCCGGAGGCCACAAAGTCCATCCAGGAGACGACGACAGGTGGACCCCACGCTTCCTGGCGAGGATGGACATAGACGTCCCCGGATTGGCCTTGATGGACCTCTTGAGTCCAGCCACAACTGTGGGCGTGCAGATCCAGTCAGTCCTGGGCTTGTGCTCCTTCCTCTTCTGGTGATGTCGTAGACCGTCCTCCTAGGGTACTTGAACAACTTGATGATGGCTGCAGGATGGTGCCCTGCGCACAGCAACTCGATGACCGTGTTCCTCCGGCTCCTCTCCATCTCCGTATCAGTATATTTGTTTTGTGTTCGGCGCAATTCGACAGTACATTCACGAAACCTCCCTCATGTGCAATATTAAGCTCTACTTGCACTCCTTATGGATCTGGACGAAGTTGAACTTTGTGCGGATTTACCTGTAAGACCATCTATATATATATTATATATATATATATATCATGGAACGACCGGGACACCTTTTTTCGCCGGGACGACTTTTTTTATAGAAAATAATTTCCAAAAAAAAAGACGACGTTTTTTTTAAGAAAAATATTTTCGAAAAAAAATTAGGAATGAAAACGAAAGAAAATATTGAAGTCCCGTCCTGGTGTCTAAAAAAACGTGGACACAGGGCCTGGCCGGGACGCTTAAAAAAATAGCCGGGACCCGGGTTGGGCCGGGTACTCGGTCGTTTCCTGATATATATATATATATATATATATATATATATATAAGCTGTTTTTACAGCCCTGAAAAATGGTAGTCTTTAAAAGAGTAAAAGTTAATTTCCCTTGTCGATCCTTTTAACACATATAAAGTGGAGGAAAGTCATCATAAACTTATCCATTTAATTTGTTAACGTCATACCTCCAGCATGAATCCAATTCTTTGTCAAATAGAAAGCAGGGCTTCATAATTTAGTGAAGCCTGAGAGTTCATTCAATTTAGTATAATTCCTTTTCTGTGTTTTTTTGCTTTAAATAACAACCCCTTTTTTACTTCAATGCAAAAAAAAAAAAGATTGAGAATAAAGAGTAAAAGAGAAGATTTAAATCGCATATATAGTACACTAGTGTATAAATCCACTACAGCCAAACTCACAATAGAAACTCAAATCTGCAATGGAGTAATATTAATAAATCCTTCATTCTGGTACGCAGGGGGGGGGGGGGGGGGGGGATTAAATGGAAGTATGCGACGACAGAAACGGAGGACTTGAATAAAAGAATATGATTTTGAGCATTAAGTGATAATAAATTTTATTTGTAAAATAATTTGCACTCAGGCTTGTGTTCATACAATTGAGATATGATTTAATAGAGTGCATAAATATAGCATTTTTTGGAAACTGACACGGTTCAGAGTCACATAAATAAAATGAAAGGAATGGAACAGTGAAGAACTTTTACAGAACTGAATTATAAGTCAAGAAGTAAATTACTTGCCGCCTTTATTTTATCTATTTACTACTTAAAAAACCAATATCAGACATTTTTTGAGTAATAAACACATCCAAATTATCAAATATATATTGATCTTCTCGGAATGAAACATATGAAGTTTGAATCTTATCTCCCACCACTTCATACAGCAATTGAATCCCCAATGCAAAATATCTAATTGCACAAAATTACAGCTGACAAATACATTTTGGAAAAAGACAATAGACCACTCATCAGTTGTGCTGCTGCCCGACGCTCTACATTTGAGGTGGTCAAAATTCCCGATTTGTGAGCGTCACTATGGAACTTGACCGGATAACTCATTCTATTTTAGTCGAACGCTTCAAAATTCTGTAGGAACGACATAAAGAAGATTTTAAAAATGAATTACCGTTTTGTTTCAATACAAATTAGTATACATATATATATATATATATGTATATATATGCATATAAATATATATATATATATAGAGAGAGAGAGAGAGAGAAATGAAACAGTGAATATTTTTGTAGCTTTCTAAATGTACCTAACTCTCATTTGCAATAACTTGCATCTAATTATAGTTAATTATAACTGTATTACATACAACTATGTAAAGTACTTTAAAGTACTAGTAAAGGCTTTAAATTAACTATATGTATAACATATATTGATTGCCAACAAAAATAAAAATCCATGTGTATATTTCTACCGATTCGTAAATTTCGGTGAGGTGAAGACTATCCCGAACAAAAAAAAAATACATATCTCTGAACAATATGATATTCTTATGAGATTCAATTAAAAAAGCTATTTAAAAGATAATCACCTGCCACGAAAGAAGGAGTATTTATTTTCAAGGACTGTTTGATCAATAATTCAGGGGCCTATTAAAGCCTCCCTCTTACAGGCCTCTTGCATTTCCTGAGAGCACATAAATCTTACCTCCCAAGGACGCTTTTGATTTCATTTCTAAAGTATTTGAATGAAAATAATGATAAAAGTACAAATAATAATAATGATAATTATACATTATAAATATCAATTTTGGTAGAGCATTCAATTATTTGTGTGCTTGCAATTCCTTCAGATAATGACCCATTATTGAGGCTTTCAAGTAGGTAAAGTTCTCCCTAAGTTTTATAATAGTTCTGTTGAGGAATGTGTATAAATTAGCTCGCCAGGTGGAGTACAAGTATGTTGCTCATAACGGAAAGACGATTACGTCTCTCTCTCTCTCTCTTTTATATATATATACAAGTTGTACAATCCATCCTACACAAGAGATTCTATCAGTTCTATATGCGTACTTTGGTGGAGATCAGTCTCCTGGGTTCGGTTGTCCATCACGTAATTTATTTATTTATATAGAATTAATAGTATATTTATCCAACTTTTTTTTGCATATATGGTTTGATAGAATTGCATCCGATAGGATATAAATAAGCATACTAGCTTGTAAATTAGTATATCGAACATAGGCTCTTATCAATGAGGCAGATAAAAAATGACCATCTCCTCACGGGATTCGAACCTACGCTCCCAATTTTGAGAGTTGGACACGCTAAACGCACACGGCTATCGCACTCTCTTTGTAAATTAATATATTCTTTTAACTAATAAATGACCATAGAACTTAATATATAATATTTTGGATGTAAAATGAAGAAAAAAAACAAGAGTTATTTACGATTATTTCATATCCTAAGACGCAACTTTTACGGGGCTTTCACATTTGATATCTTAAGCTTTGCCTCCAACAATACCCTTATATTGCACCTTCCGTTTTGAATCAAAAACACAATCTCAATTGCGGATGTTTCTCTGCTATTGGAAGGAATAAGCTCTCTATATCTTTATATCTCTATGAATTCTTCAGAAAAATACGTCATTGTGTCCAAAATACAGCTGAACGATGTTTCTCTGCTAATGGGACGGAATAAGCTCTCTATATCTTATATCTCTATGCGTCTTACTAATTAATTAACTACTTCATTTATGACGTTATAATCAATGACGTCATCAGTACAGTGAATGCCAGTCATTCAGCATACACATATTAATCGTATTTAACAATTTGAAAAGTATTATGTATAAAAATTAATTAATTTGCAGTCCATGTCATAAGCAAATATTAAATGACTTTCTCATAAATAAATAAAAACCCTCGGGTATTTCATTAAAACACATCAGAAAGATAAGCACATAAACATGGCCCATTATTTATTAATATCATAATGCTTATTCAATTCCGGCGGCAAACATCAGAGGCGTTATTTACTTACTAATTAGAAAGGAATTATTTCATACAATGATCAGTTCTCCTAGTTGTAAAAAAGAGCCCTAACGCTATCAATAGCGACTATGGGGAGGAGGATTATAACTATACGGTTCCTCTCCTAATAAAATCCTTGCTCATTGGATTTTGGATATAGTTTCTGATGCATGAATGGTTTTTCTAAGACTAATGTATTTTTTATACAAACAACCTCATAGATTTTGCCCTTAAAATGTTTGATTGATGTTATTAAGACCATTTAAGTTTGTATTCCATCTATTATTTATATATTGTATGTCCATGGAATATATAAAAAGCAATCTTCAATCCTTTTTTTTCATTTCTTTCATTTCAGATACTTGCCTGATGTTCACTCAAGAAGAATTGTCCATGATGGACGGTTGTCTTCAAAGGGAAGGTCGCTTCAAACAAGGCCGAAGATGAACGTCTGCGACTCATTTAAGGGGGGTGTTATTATTTAACAAAATTCTGGTTGCTTTGCTAGGATTTTCTATTATCACAAGCAGCATTCGATATATTATATATAAACCTATAAATACATGTATATATATGACAAGTTCCCATGAACTCCTTCCCCTTTAAAGGCAGGGACGGGCCTCATAAAAGTGGACTGTATCTATATGTTTGGGAGAATCATTCCCCTTTCTATATTCTAATGAGTTCTAAAGTGAACTAATATACAACTAATATAATAATCAAAAGGGAAGACAAACACACGTTTAAAATTATACAATACTTTAAATATAAGACATGAGATCAACAAGAATTAATAATATAAGGGGAACGCTGAACACTACAATAAACATACTGTATATACATATTCATAATTAACATACTCCCCCCCCGTGAACCAAGCATTTGGTTCATAATAAATTTTTGTCTACTTTGTGAATTCAAACCCCCTCCCGCCAAAATCAACAATCCGCCCAATGAACTAAGGTCCATACCTCCATTTGGGCATTCGGAAGAACAATCTTATGACTGGCAACTACAAACCCCTCTTCAGATCTTTTAATTATTTTCTCGCCATGTCGCATATATAATGCCCCCTAATGGCATCCATGATAAATCATAAAAACTATAGATCAAGATGAAGTTATAACATAATAGGCAATACAATATTCCATTCAGAGAATATGGAGGTGTAAATGCTCGGCAAAGAGTATATGTACAACCTTTGTTCAGAGGTCTTGCCAACGGCGGAGACATAATATCACACAGATCTTTCATTTGGCAACCAAGAACAATCCAATACGATGTTTAAGAACTAAGTGAGGGAGCAGCGAAAAAATACGTGTAAAATTATCTCAAATACTTTTAATATAAGACATGAGATCAACAAGATATACTAATACTAAGGGGACGCTGAACAATACATAAACATAATTATATACACATATTCATAATTACATATAATATACCTTATACATGTATGTATATATATATATACGATCTATAGGTTATTATATCTATTACCTATATATATATATATTACATTATGTTACAGGGTGATTCACTTAAATTGGACTCACAGATTACAACTACAATCGTTGTATTAAATTTTACATAAATATTTTTAAACAAAACATGATAGCACATGTGTATTTTACCAAATGTATTTCAATAAATTTTCACATATCCTCCTTTGGACTTCACTACAGCTTTGAACCTCCTCATGGTGGAGGCAACACAGGAAGGAATCTCTTCCTCAGACAAAGATTTTTCACGTCAAGGCCACCCACAACAGTCAGAATGACCGGGTTTTATCTATGAAAAAAGGAAGACATCCCCTGCAGCTGAGGACTCTCTTCAGAAGGCAAAAGCCAACCTCAGTCATGGTCTGAGTGAGAAGAGATTCCTGCCTGTGTTGCCTCCACCATGATGAGGTTCAATAGCTGTAGTGAAGTCCAAAGGAGGATATTGTGAAAATTTAATGAAATAATTTTGTAAATTCACATTGTGCTATCATTTTTGTTGTAAAATTATTGTGTAAAAATTTAATACAAAATTGTATGTAGTTTGTAATATGGAGTCTCAATTTAGTGAATCAAGCCTGGTATATATATGTGTATTGTATATTAGACTGTTCAAATTTAACACATTTTTATAAACATTCAATCGATAGATTTTCTGATTTTCCAAGCTCTAAATAATCGACAGGAAAATATTTTAAATTTGACCCCTGGGAATGCCGCCGTATGGGCTATTTAGGGCGGTGCCAATGAATATTGTGTATTTATATGATTTAACTGGTCGAAATGATTATTTGTAGAATTTTTTTGTTTATAAATGGGTATGATCAAACAAAACATAATTGTATTATTTGTTTTTCTTATTATTTCAAGTTTATTTAGAAAACCGAAATCCATATGTTGTAGAGAGCTATGCATGTATACATCGCATCACTTAAATTTCAACATTGGAAAGGAAGGAAATATTATTTCTAAAATCACAAATTTTCCTATTTTCATATGATAATTTTAATTATAAAAATGCTATTATATATATACATTAGGGTTGGTTCTTATTTTTTCAAATGTTTGTGAAATGTTAGCAACATTGTGAATTTCTGTTTCTTGGTGATAAAAAAGACGACATACTAAGTTTGAACAAAATCGGTCACATTACGATTTCGCGTCAACGAGGTCAAAGTTTTAAAATGGGTATGACAAACAAAACATTATTTTTTTATTTGTTTTATTATTATTTAAAGTTTATTAAGAAACCGACTCATATGTTGTAAGAGAGCTATGTATGTATATCGCACCACTTAAATTTCAACATTGGAAAGGAAGGATATTATTTCTAAAATCACAAATTTTCCTATTTTCATATGATAATTATTAATTATTTAAAAATGCTATTATATATATACATTAGGGTTGTTCTTATTTTTCAAATGTTGAAATGTTAGCAACATTGTGAATTTTCTGTTTTTGGTGATAAAAGAAGACGACATACAAAGTTTGAAAAAATCGGTCAACAATACGAGGTCGCGCAACGAGGTCAAAGTTTTAAAAATTTAGTAAAAATATAGTTTCCCGCAAATTTCTTCAAAATGATGGACGTTACAGACTTCAATAATAATTATTAATTTAAAGGAAACTAATTTACTACCAGACGTATGTTTGATCTTTTTTAATAAAACAAAGTTTTCACTAAAAACAAAGAAAAAAATGGAGTGTGTATTGTTAGCTTATTTCATAGCTTTTTGTATCAATTAACTTCACTCGCCTGTAGAAGATGACTTGTTCGCTTCAGAGTAAAATAGTACTTTTAAGTTTAGTAAACTTGGATGATAAATCCAAAAATGACCTTGGTTGCATTCTATCAATTCATAATTCAGTACAATCTGAGTTTACATCATATGATTCAGAGCCTGTATTGACCTATAAGAAATCGATTATGAAAAAAATAAATGATAATGTGTTTCTTAGATGTGCGTCAAGGTATCCTCTCAAAATTTTACTTTGTCTCTGACGCATTTATAATCCATTATATGCGTCATTTTTTACGCGAGATAGGCTTTTTAAATGTACATATAACTCTCTACTTATTAAATTGACATTATTTAGTATACCAAATATAAAGCTGGTTAACCAAGCTTTCATTTGATATATTTTGTGTTCTAAAAATCGCTATACTTTAAGAATATAAGCAAATACGTACTCTTCTCCCCAAAAAAGATCCTTGATATGAGAATATACGATTACCATATGGTAACTCCTGTTAGTGTTACATGGATGTAAAGAAAAAAAGAAGGGAGAAAAGTGAGGCACAAATACTCTCTCCCTTCTCTTTCTATCGAGGTAACACTAACAGCCGTACCATATGGTAATCGTATATTCTCATATCAAAAGATCAATTTTTGACGACCGACAACAAAAACTTCCTATCGTTCGTTGTTCATTTTTGGTGCCAAAAAGACAAAGATTTTTCTTTTTAATGGGAAAATTTCCTTTATCTAAAAGTTTCAATTTTTTTCAGGATGCCGAGTGACAAACAAACGACGAACGATAACTTTTGATTAACGACGAACGGCAATTTTTGCAAAAGTCAACATTTCTGAATATAATATTACTATATTGTATCCTTGAAACTCATGCTTTTATATAAGAGCAAAACTAATAGACAAAGTTTATTACCGAATAATCTCTAATAGGCCCTATCATTAGCAAGATTGTATGTGTATAGTTAGACGACTATTGAATCTAATGAAACCATAATCCCTTTAATGTGATGTTTTCCTCCCTCACAAGATTAACTGACTGGATCCCTCTTTTATGAGTTTATCTTCTTGGATTAATGCAGGGGAAGTTTATGTATTATGAGGATGATGAAAGTTGTAATGGCAACATTTACTTGACTAATTAGATAAGATTTATAATAATTCATACACACAAACCCTCATTTAATCGTGATATATATATTAAATAAGGCCGTGCACAAGGAATATATTGCCATCGGTTATTAAAATGTGCGAAACGCGACAGCATGTTAAATGTCTCAAGGTGAATTAAAAAATCTCTCCATCCACCTGACTTATATAATAATTGGATACTCGACTAAAAATATATTTTCGACCAGTTTGGTGACGTCATTTTTGTATTTAAAACGGCTGCCACTCAATATGATGGAGGCAATAAGCATTGATATACATTATAATAGAACAGTAATAATAATACCGAATATGAATATCGTCAGACTTTATTGATTCCTTACCAAAACTGACAAAACTCCCTCTCAGGAGTATTCGAACTTCTGCTCTAAACATCGAGAGTTGAACACCTCTTAAAGCACTAAGGTTTATGCATTCACAAATGTATGTTTTTGAGCAGAAAACAATTATGTTATAACCACCATAGTCATTATTGTCTTCACAACATACTAAACCTACGCTCCAATTATAGAGAGTTGAACACGTCTTAACTTATATTACGTCTTAGCTATTGCCTAACCTACAATCAAAAACTTGTTTGTTTAACTCCTAAGTAAGCCCCACCCCACCGGAACTTAATCCGGTATCACCGGTGAAGGTTTACTAAAATCTTTATTATTTAATATTTGAATTTACAAAAAATATCAAAATTTTCCAAGCATTGAGCTTCCATTGGTTATCTTCTTGGCTTTTGGACTCCTCGGCGAGCTGTACATCTCATTTTAAAAATGAGATGAATCGGCATTTCTTCCTCCTCCTTGCAGAGGACAACATGTTGAACTTTCTGCTTTTCCTATCTTGAATAGGTGACTGTTAAGGCCAATATGGCCGCTACAATGGCCATAATATTCATGATTTGGTGTCGTTTGAATTGATACATTTTATTTCTGTAAAAAATTGGCTTTCCATAAACATCTTAGAATGTCGGCAAGTTTTTTATTTTTCGCCAGTCTTTTTTCCAAAATTCATGCTGCTCTCACGTAGGGCACCCTGCTTGACACATAGAAATTGGGACAGTGACATGCAATCCTTTTAAAGCTCCTTCCTTGCTAGAAATCTGCGAACTCATTGCCTCAATCAAAAATGTGTTTTGCGAATGCTTTCATATTTATTTTTACTTTTATTCGCCCCTGTTTAAGAAGTAATGATTTTTATGACATCAAAGGCGCAGTTTTGAATGTAAACATTAATAACCAATAAAAATTATATATAATATATTATCCCCCAGAGAACGTGTATTGCTTCCTGTACTGAACCTTTAAATAATATGACTGACGCAGCCCATGTAAGTTTGACTCAGTTATCATGATATGCTCTGATCTTTGCGTCTAAAATGTTATGTTTTTCTTTCTCTATTTGATTGAAATATTGATAATATTTACTTTTTAAAATTGAAAACCGCATTTTATTAATATGTTTTACAAATGTACAAAAAAGTAAATTTATTTGAAACTTTGTATGTACGAGGATTTCGTAAAGGAAATAATTAATATACTTTATAAGAGATTATAGGTAACTTTTTATTTCAAATAATGATGAATTAATTTTTTGGGCCAATATCTTACAAAATTAATAATAATTGAGAAAGAAATAATTTATTATTTAATGTTATCAATATTAGGTTTATATATTTTAGTGAATTTTAACGTTCGTGAGATTTTGATATAAATAATATATTATACGCTTATTTCATGAGAATAATTTCATAGTTGATTAAATAGAAAATTATTTATAAAGTACTTTAAATACATTGATCATACAAATTCATTTAAGGTTATGTAATGATAATAATAATAATATCGTCCAACTTCTTTTTTAACATATTTTTAGATACTTAATCATTTCCCATCCTCTATTTTATATTTTTATCATTATGATTGTTTAAAATGAGTATCTGCAATATATGTATGTTCGACTTTAATTGATTTATGTAAAATATACTTCTTTTCTTTTCATACCACATTGTTTTATATATATATAATACCAAACCTAAAATTGAGTACTTTATGAGTTAAGACTAATTTAGAAAAAAACTCAAGAAAAAATCTTTTAAAAACTTTATCCATCAAAAGACGAGAAAACTTCTTATAATTTAAAAATAAAATTTGACGATTTCGACAACTAATCTGACTTGAAGAGAAAAAAAGAAATATTTATATTCCCTATATATATAGATTAAATATATATATATATATCGATCTATATGACATGATCAGTATACCAAATGTTAAAGCTGGTTACCACAGCTTTCATTTGATATTTTTGGTGTTCTAAAAAGGCGCTATACTTTAAGCGATATAGCAAATACGTACCCTCCCCCAAAATTGTCTTTTGATATGAGAATATACGATTACCATTTGGTAATGCTGTTATGTCACTGGATAGAAAGAGAGAAGAGAAGGGAGAGAGAGTATTTTTCCTCACTTCTCTCCCTTATTTTTTCTTCCTATCCAGGTTACACTAACAGCAGTTACCATATGGTAATCGTATATTCTCATATCAAAAGATCAATTTTGGGGGAGAGTACGTATTTGCTTATATCTCTTAAAGTATAGCGATTTTTAGAACACCAAATATATCAAATGAAAGCTTGGTTAACCAGCTTTAATATTTTGGTATACTAAATCATGTCAATTTAATAAGTAGAGAGTTATATGTACATTAAAAAAGCCTATCTCGCGTACAAAATGACGCATATAATGGATTATAAATGCGTCAGAGACAAAGTAAAATTTTGAGAGGATACCTTGACGCAAATCTAAGAAACACATTATGATTTATTTTTTTCATAATCGATTTCTTATAGGTCAATACAGGCTTTGAATCATATGATGTAAACTCAGATTGTACTGAATTCTGAATTGATAGAATGCAACCAAGGTCATTTTTGGATTTATCATCTAAAAGTTTACTAAACTTAAAAGTACTATTTTACTCTGAAGCGAACAAGTCATCTTCTACAGGCGAGTGAAGTTAATTGATACAAAAAAGCTATGAAATAAGCTAACAATACTCACTCCCTTTCTTGCTTTGTTTTTACTGGAAACTTTGTTTTATTAAAAAACATAAACATACGTCTGGTATTAAATTAGATTTCCTTTAATTAATAATTATTATTGAAGTCTGTAACGTCCACCATTTGAAGAAATTGCGGAAAACTATATTTTTACTAAATTTTTAAAACTTTGACCTCGTTGCGCGACCTCGTAATGTTGACCGATTTTGTTCAAACTTTGTATGTCGTCTTCTTTTATCACCAAGAAACAGAAAATCCACAAGTCGCTAACATTTCAAACATTTGAAAAATAAGAACACCCTAATATATATATATATATATATATATATTATCAGGCTTGTGAACGGAACGCAAAATTGAACGGCGTTCAGCTGAACGCACGTTCAATGAACGGAACGCTGAACGGAACGCAACTTTTTTTTGAACGCTGAACGTTGAACGCAAAAAAAAATAGTTTTGCGTTCAGCGTTCAATTTTTCCAAACATTTCAATGTAGTTTTGATTAAGTATTTTTTCTGGGATATAAACAAGGGGATGAAATATTATAAGAAGAACTTATAAACTACTCTCCCAAGAACTCTCTATAGAATAGTAAAGCACTTTTTTAAATTTTACCCCAAGTGACAAAAATTTACACACAATTGAATGACCTTTTTATTCATTCATTCTTATTACAAAATAAACAACTTATTTAGTATTTAGGTATGAAACTATTGTTGAAATAAGTTGAGATTAAGTCTGACTACGGGATATTCATCTGGGCTGTGGACTCGGAATCATGGATTTGCTCATTTTGATGGACTCGGATTCGTGGACTCGATAACTTAAATATTAGGACTCGGATAGGAGGGCTCGAGAGTTAAAATCTTAGGAATCGGATACGAGGACAGTATTAATTTCGTCAGCTTTTTTCATTTCGTCATGGAGAATAAATGACAGTCTACGAGCAAACAAAAATATATATTTACAAGGTTAGTCCCTGTACGCTTCCTAGTAATTAGCATAGTTTGGTAAACATTTTATACTCGCACGTCACAATTGTATATGGATGTTTGATGACTATAGATGATAATTTATTATTTTGGCTTCTCCTGGATATAGCAGATATATAGATTTTTAAGGCGCCATGATGGTCGCGAATGTCTCAACCAAAGTACTCTGAGGAATGTAAGATCAATTCTTTGCACATTCCCATAGGCCAAGCGACCTAGAAACTTGTTGTTGTTGCTTTAAAAAAAGATAATTTGACGCCATTGATCAGACAAAAAATTACCCTTACAACAGTTGCAGTTAATATTTTGCGTTTTGTTTTGTTCCTTGCATAAATTTAATGTTAATAATTGATATTGAGATTAAGTTATTTTCTAATGACGAAGACGATATTAACTTCAATTTAATGTAGTAAATGGTTGATTCGTGTTTATATAATATTAAATGTGTTTTATATTGCAAAGATGATTAAAAATACATCTCTCTAAAATAAGATGCATTCATATAATGTTGTTTTATAATATTAATTTGTATTATATAGCTTTGATCTCGTATTTGTCTTGATTTATTACACCTTAAATATGATTATAATTTAAAATGTAATGTATCCATTACGGAAGAAAGTAGGGATCCAGTTACTCATACATCGAAGGTTTAAAATACTATTTTGCAGATTCTTAATATCGAACTCGGACTCCGTTATTCGAAAATAAGCGAGTCTGGTCATCGCGACACTTTTTCAAATATATTTGATCTGAAGTTGTTTTTAATAAGATTGAAAATAGTTAAGTTTCTTTCATGCTGACTGGCGTGTTTGTCTTTTATATATGGAAAACTATTAATATAATGATTATTTGTTACGGGTCAGGAAAAAATATATACAAGTTGGGGTTTGATCAGGGGTTCCCAACCTTTTTTCTTTGGCGACCCCCCTATAGAAAATCTCCAGTCTGGCGACCCTCTTATGTAGTGAATATAGACGTTCTGCGGACCCCAGGTTGGGAACCCCTGGGTTAGATCCAGTCAACAAATTTATATCATTTGAAAGTCGGTTCGGGCTCATTTTTATTATAAAACCCCTAAATAGTACTTCCATTTTTCAAAATTACACATTGTTATTTTTAAATATTTGAACGCTGAACGCTAACGGAACGCTGAACGCAAAACTTATTGAACGGAACGCTGAACGGAACGCTGAACGCTCA
>CP045910.1:3266536-3278750 GCA_013387185.1 Caligus rogercresseyi
TTCCTAAAGCAAAGCGTTGAAAAGCTTCGATTATCTTAAAGGAAAGCTATTAGGAGAAAACTGCTAGGTTCATGACGTTCTCCATTTGGATTTTTGAAGGATTCGTTGGAGATTTGCTGGTGACATCCTTCGACACTTCCTTCACACTCCGAGAGGACCTTTCCCTACCTGAAGTTTTTAATATGCTTCTACTTTTAGTCTTAAATTAACTATATAATCCGAATCCAGTTAATCTTATTTTTATTGACATTGTGAATGTATCTATTTGAAATTATAATGTTGATTTAAAAAATTATATTGTGTCGCAGCAGAGATAGAGTAAATGGTTGACTCTCTGATAGAGATTTACGGTTCTTATCTCTTCTAGGAGAGATGACGACTTAGATATGGAGATAATGTTTATGATGTTGTACAAACTATTTATTCATATACGATTACTATACTATTTTTGGTGGAAACGATTTAATTTTGTGTTCATGGAAGCAATTCGACGCATGTTTTACTACCCTTTATATATAACACTGACCTATATAATAATTATTGGATTACTCATTTGAGAGGAATCGGACAATATTAAAGTAGTTTGACAAAATAGTCCCCATCTCTACATTTAATTGGTCATCCATCCTATAAGAGATAACCTCCTCCTCTCTTCGGGCAGAGTCCTTGATTCTTCTGATATAGATCACGATCGTAGTCACTCCTAGGAGAAATAGGATCGTAAGCTCTACCAGGAGAGTTACGACCTCATCTGGATCTCCATCTCTGCTGGACAATATATTTAAGCTTATTTCATAAAAACCTTATTAATAGGGGGGGGGGGAAGTATATTTCTTTTAGTACCATATTTTCACGACCACATGGTTGTCTGGATCTATGGAACCAATCAAAGAAAGCCCAGAATATTGAAAAATACTAAAGGAGAATGACCTTTCTAGGAGTCGATTACTGATTAAAGAATATTAAATAAAAGTATGGTAGCGATGGTATTCGGGGTTTGTGTCTGCTCACCATTCTTGGGAAAGAGAGCGACAGAAAGAAAGAAAGAGAGTGAGGCTTTATATTTATAAGCATGAAAGATTTAGATGTGTTGAATATAGCACTAGATTTTCATGGGAAAAATTAATTAGATGTATGAAGACTTCCATTCTGTGTTCCCTTACTAGTCGATGTTTATACGCTCTTTAATTTTCTATGATTTAATCCCATGAGACGAAACACTTAGCACAATACAAGGATATGATATAGCCACCGCATGATACAGGAAGATTATCTTATCAAATGTTGTGTATTTCATAATAGAAAATTATATAATATATACAAATAGAGTGAGATTGACAAATAGGAGCAGAGAGACAAAGAAGAATCTGCTACAAAAACGTCATATAGGTACAAGCGCTGTATGACGCTACGCTACGTTCTACTTCCATAAGCTCGCTACATATCCTAGACTTTGAATACACGACGGAATCACATGTCTTTAAAGAAAGCCTTTCTTCCTATTTGCATCCCTGTATATAATATAGGCATTACAAAAAGTTATAAGCATCTGACCATCAAATCCTTATCTTTTCGATTAAGTTGATCAAGTTTCCCTCCCTCTCGGTAGGACTCGAACCTAATCCCTTAACATAAAGAGAATCTCGCCTCCATTGAGCTCATTATTTTCATTCTTATGAACATTCTATATATTTTAATGAGACACCCATTTGGAACCCTCTTTTACTTTATCAAAAACAGCAAGCTGACAAATTGAGGAAATTGTTCTTCTCTGTTGAGATTATTTCGTTATTAGTGTGGCGGTGCTATGAACGTATATCTCCATATATATATTAATTCCTTAAGAAACCTGTCTTGCATATGACCATGGCAACAAGGGCTTGCCCATATTTTATGTAGTATGTAGGTTATGGAGAGCCAAAGTAGAAATCCATTAAAGAAGAAGAAGAAGAATCGATGGTATATAATAAGGTTTATTATTATTCAAGTTTCAATCCTACTTCTAATGCTTCTGCTGCTAACTCTATAGCCCTAATTGAACTTTTTAATTGATAAATGTAATGCACGCATATGTATACATAATGATTAGTCCATAAAGCCCGTGATTGATTGGGCTTGCAAGTAATGATTTTTTCTTGAAAAAAAGAAATTTGGGGATTTGGATAAAGCATATTCAAAAGAGGCTTTGTTCTTCTTCATAAGAATGTCCAAGGTATATAATATATATTATATATTCCTTTTTACAATCTGAAATAAATTATCATCTATGGAAGTAATGGGAGGGGCATCAAGGATTGAAGGATTAAAGTTAAAGAGATTTTTAATTTTTAAACTAAATCATGAAAAATCATGCCATAGGTCACTACTTTAATTTATTTGATATTATATCTATGATATATAGATATATATATATATATATATATCTATATATATATATATATATATGTCGCACAGAGTAGAGATCAGTAGAATCGTTGACTCTCCTGGAGATTACGATCCTTATCTCCCCTATGAGAGTAACAACTTAAATATGGAGATAATATTTTATGATATTGTACAAATATTCATTTCATTTGAGATTCTACTTTATATTTTGGGGAAATATTTCATTTTTGTGTTCAAGAAAGCAAACACGTGCATACTTTACTAACATTATATCTATATCATCGAACCTATATAATATAATAATTTTATACTCATCTGAAAGAAATCTGACATGATAAAAATTTTGAATAACATCGTCATACCACCTCCATTTTAAGTCGTCATCCTCCTATATAGAGATAACTTCCTGATATCTTTTGCAGGATCTTTGATTCTTCTGATATATCTGATATATATATTCTGATCACGATCGTAGTCACTCCTGGGAGAGGATACATCGTGATCTCTACCAGGAGAGTCAACGACTTCTGGATCTCCATCTCTACTGCGACATATATATATATATATATAATTATATTTTGTTTTTTATCTCATCTGTGCCAGGAAAATACTGGCTAGGAAAAATTCCTAAAATAAAAAAAGATCGGCTGCAGCAAGGTACGCTGCCTTGGACCTCAAGATACCTACCCTTTTCGACAATTCGTGGACCAGGGCGTCGGAAGTAATTAAATACTTCCTCGGTACACTAAGTCATCGAAAATTTATTAGAATAAATTTTAAACGATTAAAGATTTTAATTAGTTGCCATCTTTGTTAAATAACTTTACTGCGATTAGGACATTATATTTTTTTATCAGTATTTTTATTTGATGTCATTTGTATCATAATCAGTAATTTTTAATTAGAACGTTCTCTGTGGAGGTAAAATTTAAACTATAATGTTTATTTGTGTATTTTCTACGTATTTACCTCATTTTAAAAACATATTATATCTTTTTTGTGTATGTTTTTAGAGAACTGTGGAAAAAAAAAAAAAAAAAAAAAAAAGAAGATGACGACTCATGAAAAAATGATCCAAACGAAGGGTAGGCAAGATTTTCAGTAGAATTCAACTACTAGTCTTGATCAAATACTATTTCTCTCATAATTTATTATTTTTGTATTTATAGATAAATGAAATCCTTCTTGTTTTTAATAGTTGGGAATAATATTTGTTTGGGCTATTTTTCCAATCGTCCTTCATTTTCCTTTTCTTTCTTGGATGATAGCTTCCTGGCCATTTTTCCCCCGGACATTTTTTCCTGGACATTTCTTCCCCCATATGAGTTTTTAATATACTTTTAGTGTTATATCATCGTACACACATCTCACTAGTATTTACTAATACTTCTATACCAACCTTCTTTTGCTCTATACTTTTCATATTGTACTTATAAGCCTCACAAACAATCTCTCAAAAACAACAAAAATATGACTCTCTAATCGACTAAGGAATCTCTTTGGAAGACTTACAACTTTCCGTACAAAACACATATATATTATTAATAATAAACTATTGTACATATTGAATATTATAATCGTTCCCCACAGCTTCGTCAATTCATATATTCTTTCACATGAAAACCATGTGAGTGCTTTGTTGAACAACAATATATCTAACTATATATATATATATATATCTTATATATATATATATATATATTATATATATATATACACATATATATATATCGGGTGGTAAGATCAAATCCGGTGTTTTTCTTCTCTCAACTTAAATACACATAAAATCGTTAATTCTGTTCAATTTTATTTATATATACATTAAAATGCTCGTACAGATGTGTAGATTCTGATTATTCAATCCATCCGCCTTCTGCATCGATGACGAGCTGGATCCTGGCGCGGAAGGAGGAGTAGGCCTTGGCCACCAGGACCCTGTCCAACTTCCTGGCGTACTTCATTATGGAGTTGATCAGGGCGGCCTTGGTGTTATGAGCCCTCGGTTGATGTGTCGCTCAAGTAGCCCCAGAAAAAATAGTCCATAGGATTCAAATCGGGGGAGCTAGGGGGCCACTGGGTCTTGGTGACGAAGTTCTTCTGCGTCAACAGCTGGCCAACCTTGAGTTTGTAGCTGTGGACAAACACGCAATCCTAATTCACACAGGCCGACAAAGTTACGTGAGAAACGTCCAGCTTCTTGCGACATCCCTGATGGACTGCTGGGTTCGTGCTCGAAGATGTCTGACACCCTCCTGTTGAAGTCGGGGGTCCTGGCCTTGCGGGCGCTGCTGGAGGGCCTAAGGCCCTGTCGACGACAGCACGAGGGTCCCTGGTATCCTTCAGCTGCATCCTGAGCTCAGTAACCCTTCTTCTGTCGATCCCGAGCAGCTAAGAGATCTGGGCGTTGCTGATGGTGTTGCTCTTTATACTAAGAATCTGGATAACGGCTCACCTGCGTTCTTGCTCGTTCCAGATAACAAGCTGTAGATTTCCATATGCGGATCGGTCCTTGACATTGTCTTTTGTTAGTCCTTTAATTTTCCATAAAATGTTGAAAGAGTATTTATTTAATAAGTTCTAACTGCTAATATTATATATATATTATAACTTGGTGTTAATTCAATAGCAACCAAAGGGTTAATTATATTTATATTAGACACTTTGGGAAAAAATATTCTCACAATATAGACTTTTTCAATATACGATTGTCGGTTATTACCCATTAATGTTTCGGTAAAAAAAATCACAACCCTGTCGTTTCAACCGCTATAGGCTAATTTTTAAGTTTTATTATTAAGCATCGACGATTTATTGTTGTAATAATAGTAAATAATTATACTTAATAATACTCGTAATAAGTAAAAAATGCTATATCTGTCATCAACTTATTGAAGATCTTATTTTCCTCATATAAAGGATTTTTCCTTTTCATAGCATTAAGAGATGTTGACTACATGACGTATGCTATGACGCCATTAGGAAACATTTTACTCCTTTTTTTAAGGACCGACAAAAAGGACTGGACCGAACCGGACTGCAGTCATCGGTCCTAGATAAGGACCGACACAACACTGACCATTACAATAAGTTTGATTGCAAGCAATTACAGCCAACAAAATTTTAAATAATGAATTAACCAAACCATATTTACTCAACACTAGAAAGGTCGCCAAGCCACAAAAACCGCAATGATACCCAGAAATAGAACATATAGCCACGTTTCTGGACCAAAACCCGCAAAGGACATTAACATACGCAGCAGCTAGAGCATCTAATAATATTTACTCAGAACTCAGATCTGACTAGAATCTTGGGAAAGCAAGAGAAGTTGATAGAAAGGCTCGCCGCAACAACTCCCAGATGGGAGTCCTTGTTACCTCCACCGAAGGAGGTATTGTTTTCACTGGTGTTGGTTTGTTTGTCAGCAGGATAACTCAAAAAGTACGGAACGGATTCAGATGAAACTTTGTGGAGTTGTTGGAAATGCCAAAAGGAACGAGCAATAAAATTTTGGCATCTCTGAGTGCAGAATTAAGATGCAAAACGAGCTAAATAATAATAAATACTTCAAGTTAGCCTACTCTGCCAATAGATGTCGCTGTGCTGTGAAATCGGGTGCCGGGAGCGTCTTCCTCTCGGAATTTCCGTCGAGGGGAACCCTCCCCGTCCCTTTACGCAGCCCCCAGTCGTGAAAAATCCACCTCGGAAGGCTCATAAGGACCCCGTGACGGCGGAGGTTTGCACTCTCTGAGTGTATATATGCCTCTAGTTTTTTACTCTTTTTAAATGACTTACGTGGGTTCTTTTGCTTCACTATTTGTCTCCCCAGAACTCTGACCAGAGTCTGGGGAAAGCAAGAGAAGTTGCTTGAACGCTTGTCGCAACCAATCCCATCTAGTCCTTGTTTTTTTACCCTTTTTAGGCAAAACTTTTAGTGTTTGTTGTTTTTACTTCAGCGTTGTATATTGTTTAAATTTCATTAGCTATTAATTGTAGACCAGAAATATTTTCTAGCTTAATAGCCTATAATAGTTTCAAATAAATAGTAAAACCTCATATTTTCAGGAGTCGTTTATTTCGACAAACAAAAAACTAGATAACTACAATTTTAGGGAGGGGATACGAACTATAAAAAACGAACACAGGTGGCACAGGCGTCTGACACTCAGACAGCCAATAGTTCAAAACGACATTGGTACACACAATAATAGTTATAATAATAATAATTTAGGTATTGACAATCCTTCGATGAATTGAGGGAGCGCTTATATAAAGTGTTATATGATAGGATAATAATATATATAAAAAACGAACCAAACAAAAGAAAATAATATACACAGTTACACAGAGAGTTGGGGGTGGTTTAAGACAGATAAAGATAGACAGTGCTGCTTACAGGTGGGAGAATAACAATTTGGGAATCCAATTGAATAAGAAGGATGCATTCTGGTAATTTGTCTTCATTTTGAATGAGCGTCTGGCGTTAGGCATGAAAGTTTAAAGTGAGCGACGTCAGGGCGGCTAAGAAAATATTTTAGACCATGTGACGTCATGCTTCAAAACTACCTTTTCATTCATTGGCTCGATAAAAAAACAATTTTGGAATCCGATTGTATAAAATCGGCATTCCGCCTCCATTTTGAATAGCCTCCTGGCTACACACAGTGAGTGACGTCACAACAGCTATATATGAAAAGAGTCAAAGGTTTTTAGGCCTTGTGACGTCAACCACAGAGCAATAAGACTTGCAAACTACATTGTAATTCAACTTGATCATCAGAACTGTCCAAATAAAAAAAAACATTTTTAATTGGGGGGAATATTTTTTTATAATATATAAAAGTAACTAAGTCTTCTTGATTTTTTTTGTAGAGAGAAAGTCTTTAATTTAAAAAATTGTATGTTTGTGAGTAAGTCTATGCGAGGGAGAATACAGTAAATAAGTATACAAACTATGTCCTAACTATATATATATATTTATCCGTCATGATCACATCGTCGTCTCGAGGGGCTTCGTCTCACTTAATAGCTCCGAGCTCACTACACTTCCCTGCGAAAGCAGAATGGACTGGCGTTTATTGTCCAGAAGGAGTCCACCACTTCCTCCGCCATTATAGGCTGTTGTTTGATGTATCCCAGAGTTGAAGCCCCGGGAGTTAAAGCCCCCAGAGTCCTGTCGTGCCAGAAGATGTGTCCCGGAGTTCCCTTCACTGAAGGATCCTCCCTTGGTGGCCGGCGGAAGTGGAGGAAGCGGCGTAGAGACCCGCCGCCCTCGTCCACGCCGTACTCATATAGTTTTTCTTCCGAGTTACACTGATTTCGAAGCCAAGCGACGGCTACAACGCCGATCATGATGCCTAGGACACAAATGCCGAGGCCGAAGAGTGCGAACTCTGTTGGGTGTAGCATTTATGTGAGATGCAGTAGCGGTTATGAAGACTTGAGGGGTAGACGAGGTTGGGTGAGGGCGTGACCTTGCGGCTGACTTCAGTTTCCAGCTTGCGATTCCGCTCCTTGAGTGTGAAATGGTTTTGTATCTTTTTGTGTTTGTCGTTTGTGAGGCTCTCGATTTCGATTGAAGCTGTCGGATCTCTCTGTGAGTGCGATTTGTATGTCCTTGCACTCGAAAGGTGAGTTTGAGCGGGAGACCTCGAAGAGGGACTGGGTGTTGGAGCGGAATTCTGCGGCCTGGAGGGATCTTTGGCGTCGTAGAAGGTGTCGATGAAGACAGCCCGGAGAGGGCGGTTGATTTTGAACTCGCTACGGAGAATGTCGTTGAAGGTGTTGGACCACCAGGTCTTGGTGATGGGAGGGTTGTTCTGCCTCCTGGAAATAGAATAGAAAAGGGATGGTAAAGACAAACTTGCGCGAAGTGAAAAAAATTTAGTCAATAGAAAATGGGCCTCAATTGGATATATTATTTTTCTAGTGTATTTTATGTTCATTTCTTAGTTGTAATTGTTGTAAATATATTTATTACATACAAAACAATTACCTTAAATGACGCTTTTTGGATTAACCTAAAATTTGATACCCCCTAATCCAATGAAATTCATAAAAATATACCAATCTGGACATGATCCAAAGTATATTAGATGTTCAATTAGTAGACAAATTGAATTCCCTCAATTTTGGTTATCACTTGCTATCTCTGGCAATCCGCTTTTTATTCAATAAATCATTCAAGAAACTTGTTGCTTGCTGTCTTTTAAACTTTGATGCTCCCTAATCGAATAAATGTACAGCTTGACTTTGCTTTCTCGAATAATTATTGGCTCCAATATCTAGAAATTTGAGTAAATATTACACATATAAAATTTGGATGCCCCCAAAATATATAAACTACTTGTTAGTTTAGGCTAAGCCAATAGTCTTGATCTTCCCGATAGGATCAATTCCATATTTTATAGTGTTATTTGATACGCCCTAAAAAAATCTCTAAAAACTAGTCATCCTTAAAAAACATATAGAAAACTCACCGAATGGCCTCATTGGACTCATGAAATTCCAATGCGTAGCCTCCAAAATGGCATTGTCCCAGAAGTGATCCCCAAACATTTTCTGGAGTAGGCTCAGCATGCTTCTTAAGAGGCCGTCATTCGATTATCCTGTTGCTTGAAGCAAATGACAAAGGCATGAATGAACTTGATTTCGTCTTTGAGGACGTTCACAAGGGACTCTATGGTCTTCTCCTCCTCGACGAGATTGTTTCCAAAGCCAGGGTGTCAATGACGGTGAAGAGGGGTTCTTGGGTCACCCATGAAGTGGCCCTTGTCCGGACAGGTCTTCTTGGTCACGGAGCCACCCCCGTTCAAGCCTAGGACCTGGAATGAAGGAAAAAGGAGTAATTTAATCATTAAAAAAGCTACGAAAAAAACCAACAAGTTAAATGTTTTAAGTTTAAAAATACACTAAAACCTAAGATATTACGTGAAGGTACACATGAATAACTATCAATTTTTTTTTCTTTATAGGAGCTGAACGTTATATACATATTAACCAGACTTGTCGACGTTCGCGAAAAATTGTCGTTCGTCGTTCACCAAAAGTATCATTCGTTTTAAGATTGAATCGTTCGTCGTTTATCGTTCGTCATTCTGAAAAAAAATGACTTTTTTAAAGAAAGGAAATTTTTTCTCGCCATTCTGAAAAAAGTAATAACGTTTTTTTGGCACCAAAAACGAACGACGAACGATAGAATTTTGGTCGTCGTTCATCGTTTGCAAACGATTACAATGAATGGCAAATCAACAAGGCTGATAATAACACAAAAAACTAAGATTGAACATTTATATAACACTTAAATATCAAATTAAATTAAATCATTAAAATTCTGGAGAATAGAAGGCCAGAGACGGGAAGTATTCATTGTCTTTCGGGGACGCCAGGAGTCCCTGGGAGGAGAGGGTATTTTGAGGTTCAGAACTGCGATTCTAGCCGCAGCTGATACTAGAACTAGTTTAAAGTCTAAGCATTTATAGAATAACTAGCAGTTATTTTCCTGGAGCGATGTTAAGAATCGCGAATTGATTGCTTTCTCCCACGAGGTGTTCTATTTTAGCCCAATCCAATTAAAATAATCGCTTTGATATATTCACTTTTTATTTGTCTTTTCGTAGACCATGACATTGAAGCGAAATAACCTCCTTAACATTGCAACGACGACACATTCCACAAAGACATGAAGTGTAGCGTTGATATCTTGTTAATATATGTACATGGCACCCAGAATGAATCGGCTGAGATCATAAGCTGAGAAGTGGATTTTTTTTTGCCGTCATTAATATTGGAAAGACCGTGTTTATCCTTCAGGCATCAAAGAGCATTGGGCTTTTATAAAACTATTTATTTTTGGGGAATCAAAATTAATGTAAAAAAATAGAGAAAAAACCATTATTGTTTCAATATATATACAAATATTAGTTTATCTCCTACTATAGACGTTAGAAGCCATTTGGAATGTTTTTTGGAGTCTTTTTTTCTTATTCAAAAGTTCATTTTTATGATATGTACTACAAAATACATAAAAACCTAAGATAATGTATGAAAAATCACATAAGTAAATATAATATTTTTAATTCATTCAAGTATATTATGGCAGAACTAATCCGGAATTAGATTTTACAAATATGTTTCACTAAAGTCCAAAGTTAAGAAAGCAGTACACGCTCTGCCTAAAAAAAAGAAGTCTTTAAGAACGTTTTTTCATGTCTCCCACACACACAAACAAAGGTACAAATAAAGTATCAATAAGGACACCCAAAAATATGGTGATCTCAAAAGGAAAACGCAATTTTTCTAACATTTCATTGTAGGTACAAAAATGTAAGAAGCTAGGCAGACAAAGGGGACCTTTAAAAAAGTATATATATCATACGCAACAATTTTTTTATATTCTAATGCTCCCTTCTCCCTCTAAGTACATTTATTATTTTATTTTTTTGATCTCTTAGAGAAATGATGGCAGCAAAGACAAATGAAGGCAGATCTCTCATACAACCACATAAGAAGTATATAAAAAAATAACTTCATGAACAAAATGATAATATTTTGATATATATTGTGTGTCCTTTAAAGTTTACAAAAAATAGAATCCATTGAAAGGGTGTGTAGTAGATTTTGAAAGCCTTGTTGAGCGCCAAAGGACGGATTGGCTTTAACAGAATGGAAGTGTGTGAAAGCCAAGGGACTTAGGAGCAATTTGTATCAGCTGCAGCCAGATATAGGTATTTTTCTCTGAAAATCCTCGGAAGGATTCGTGGACCATTGCTCAGAGGAAATCAAATATTTGTCCCCTCAAGACACCTATGGCATTTAAAGAACTTACGTCGGATTATGAACAATTCATGATTCTTTAAAATAATGAGCATCGTTTCTTTTAAAGCTTGATTTTATGCCATTTTATAGTTTCTTTTATTGTTTGATTATTTTTAGTCTTTTTTAAAAAATGTTATTGTTTTTATATAATAATTTGAGAATAGTAATGTCTATTAATGTTTTGTTTTTAAGGCCAATATTGTGTAATTTTTTAAATATGAAATATTAATTGTATAAACTTAAATAATAAATGGGGGATATACTGTGTAGATGCCACAATGAAGGCTGGCAGGTAGCTTAAAATATGTGCCATTTCATGTTTTTATATGGCAATATGTTAATTTCAATGAACCATTGAGTTCTGAGTGTGACAATTCTGTCATGAGGGGGTTTCAAAATAGGAGTCTTTGTCGTTGGATTCTGATAGGCCAACCACTTGATACGTATTCCCTATACCCTAAATGAGTTGCTTGCAGCTGTTGAACGGCCATATTAGTATATATGACTTCCAACTTCCTCTCAAAATATTAATATATATATATTCTGGCTTTCTTGTTTTTTTTTACAGTCATGAGATATGTAATTTTCTCACAAAAAAGCATACTTCTTACTTTAAAAAAGCTTGAATGGGCAAATATAAATTGGATATATTTATAATACATATAACCGCCAAAAAAGATGAGGAGAAAACTTTAGGCAAGTAATTTCGGAGGCCTCTAAGTAGAGAGTATCAATCAATCTCTCGAGCTCCCTAAGTACTCTGGGCTTTCTATTACATGAAGGTGGTTGGTAAAATTAGGAAAATATACATACTTGCCTACTACATTCCATAGGTTTTCCCACCAATTTATATGGAAGTTTAAACCCTTCTTAAGTTCTAAATTAAAGTTATGTGGAATCCTTAAATCCCTATTAAATTCGTGGTTTCCATCAAAACAACACAAATATTTGGAAATTATTATTATTTTTATCGAATAATTGGCATAATATGTAGGGTATTTTTTTTGGGGGG
>CP045910.1:3278850-3292262 GCA_013387185.1 Caligus rogercresseyi
AAAGTTAAATATAAATATATTCAAATCTATAGAAGTCCGGGTTTTTTAAATCTTTAGGTGGTTATTATATATTAAAAAATCAATTACAAGAAAGGGAAGTTGTATTATCATAGCCATCTCTTTAAAATACTTATTGGAAAACAATAAAACTGTAAATAAAAAGTCCAAATACTCATATTAATATAAATAAGGATTTTATGCAATGTTAAAATATCATTTCTCTCCAAAGATTATACATTTTCATTATAAAAAGTTCAGCTTATCGGCACAAATAAGTTTCCGAAACATTTTAATTTGTTTATCTTATATGCATTTAAAAAATAACTTAAAAATAGCTATATATCTAACATTTAAAAGAGCCTTCATATATAAATTAGATGTCTTTTTTTTTTGTTATAAGGCCAGTCCAATTCAATCTAACTCATATGCCTTATTTTCAGTTGTCAATATATTTTTAGTTTGGAGTTCTGTAAATTACCCATGATAAAAAAATCAACTTATATCCTGCCAGGAAGGAGTTATTATGCTAAAATTCTAATTAAAAATATTCAGAGCACTTTCAGCAAAAAAAAAACAGTGTAATTGTAGCCAATGCCGTTATCGACAAAAAAACATTATACCCTTAAACCAATGACGTCATCGACAAAAGCACAGTACGAATTTAAGCCCAATGACGTCATTGACTCTATTAATATAATGAGACAATGACGTCATTGATCTATAATATATTTTATATAGCCAATGACGTCGTTGAATATATATATCTTAATATATAAAATATTAATTTAAAATATTGTTGAAAATAAACGGAACTTTATAATTTATTCGTTATCACGCAACTTCACGTTCTAAATTTACATATCATGAAGGACATCTATTTAAGGGACTCCTTCCTCAACTTACTGTTTCTATGCCCTCAAGATATCATTCATAAATCATCTTAGTACTCATCTTCTTTTTTTCTTATTATTATCCACTACCTTAGGAGGTAAAGAGTGTGTCATTTTGACTCTAAGGCTCACCAACTAGCCCCATTCGATGCATCCCCCATCATGCACTTCGTTTTTTATACTTTGAGGGGAGGAGGGTTTCTATAAGGCATTTCCAATTATTTATTTGTTATTATTCGTCCTTTCTTCTTCTTTTTATTATTATTATGACCCTTCTCCCTTTTTTCTTCCTTCCCTTCGCACCCCAAGCAGTAGAAGGCACGCCCGCGCGTTGATGCGCGCGCTCTCCCTCTTGTGACCAAAGGAAGGAGCGCACCGTCTCTTCACCTCTTCTAAGAGGCAAATCCTTATTTTTCTCTCTCTCTCTCTTGTGTGTCTTTCTATGTGTCTCTCAGTGTCTCAGCCTCCCTCCCTCCCTCGTTTGTAACCCCCCCCTGTTTTCAGTTGACTACGCTCTGTCTCCTGTGCCAGTGTGTGATTGTTGCTCTCTGTGTCTAATAAAGTGAAGTCGTGAAGTGAATGAATAAAAAAATCTCAATAAAAAAAGTGTCAGTGTTTTTAAAAAAATATTTCTCTTTTTGATTCTCATCATCTTATTCGCTGAGTGTCATCGTTGATTTTTACGGTAAGCCTTTGAAGTGGACGTCTTGTTCTGTTTTGCAAGATGTGTTTCGGATGGATGCGTTAAGGAGTCAAGCGTGTCATGGCGGTTTGGATGGCGGAATGAGAGCTTGAAAGGCAGGAGTTGTTTGCGTGCTTGGCGTCTGGATGAATTCGGGTGTCTTACACGTTAAAGTCCATCCGTCTGTATAGCTGGCTGGCTGTTGGTTGGTCTTTCTTCTCTCTCTCTCTCTTGTGCTGTCTGTCAGTCTATCAGTCAGTCTGTATTGTTTGGCCTCCTGCTCAGATCTTGAATGTATTCCACTGGTCCTTGATGGATGTTTGTTTGCCTTTATGTTTGGTGTTGATCCCTCTCTCTCCGCTTCTTCTTAGCAGTGCAGTACGACCTCCCCTTTCCTAACTCTGCTGTGAGGTAACCCGGGCATCCAGTCCTTTTCTTCCCTTTTGACAAAGAAGAAGCCCAAGTAGCATGAGCTCTTCCCCACCCCCCGAACAAACTCTTGAAAGTCTTTTCTTTCAGGCACACATCTTGAAAACAGCCAAGGAGACGTCTGAGGTAGGTCCTCTTTAGTGTGAGAGAGAGAGAGACGGACAGACGCCATGGGATGGAGTGAGTGAGCGAGTGAGTGAGTGATTCGTCTCTAAGGCGAGAAAAGAAAGAGCCGGGATGACACATCTCGAGGCATCTACTTGCTTTGAAAGAGCAAATGTGTTTGACAAGCTCACCTGCTCATGCTTGTTTTGGGCTCTTGAGACTGGGAAGAGCGCTCTACCACCAAGAAAATCAGAGAAACATGCCTGACACGAGTCCGACTCGGACCATTGCGAAGAGTGATCCCAATCCACAGCTTTGAGAAGTAGAGAGGGACTCACTCAGACGATGATAAGAATGAAAGGCTCTACTGTCTGTACTGTCTGTCGAATGATAATTTGGATCGATGTTTTCAAAGCATCATGTTAAGGAATATCAGTTCGAAGTCGACTCAGCGCTATTCAAGCTTTTCATTATAAAAAAGAACGATCAATATAATGAAAAAAGTACCTTAAGAACCAAGGGAGTGCTGACTTATGTACAGAGACGCATAATCATTTGGATGCTTTGGAAGAATTTCAATAGAAATATCTATAAATTACACAGCTTCAAAGCTATTTATTCATTTTATTAGTTAAATCTTTTAAAAACAATTTTATTACTTCTGTAAAAAAAGTGTCGATGGTTATGAACTTCTTGGAAAGGGTTCTCTACTGTGTGGCTAAACTAAATACGAAACATATATATATAGCTCAACCCATAGGAGAATACAATTCTATCGAACCAAATAGACAAAAATTGCCTCCTTTAAAGTATGAAGAAACCTTCGGTGATTATTTTTTTAAAATATGCTAATTATATATTATGGGGTTCATCCCTTAGTCAACATACTTCGGATAAAAAAAGGATGTATTAAGTCACGTAAAAAATATTAAATAATAATATTTGTTAAATAATGGAACTCATTTTGTTCAAATATTTCATTTTCATATAAGTATTCAACAACACTTTAAAAATAACACTTTGACTATACAAGAGCCTCCTCCTTGGAAGTTGAGTACAATGATCAAATTCCTTCTACGTTAATTAATTAGTTAAAATTGAATTACATGGTGCCATTCGATATACAACAACATAATGAACGCTTCCCATAACGAAAAATAATGATCAAGTCAATATTCACATAGCAAATTTGAAGTATATTGTTCATTTTTTTGGGCCACAAACTGTTCAAATGAGTTGACATTTATATATAAAAAACTTTATGTCCAAAAAGTAATGTTTTCACGTAACTCTTAACCTGAATAATGCATTTACGATAACAGAATAAAGTGACTTAGCTATCAAAAAAAAAAAAAAGTTAACAATATGCAATTAAAATATTTTTTTGGACCAGATACAAAAAAAACAATTATTTTATTCGTATTTACACAACAGCTTCACATAACAAGATGGGGAACATGATAAAAGCACAAACAAATACTTATATAGCTGAACATGATAACATCAAGAATAAAGCAATATTGTACAGCACACTTTCAATTTTCATTTCAATAATTAAAATTATTTTGTTAAAATATAAAATTCTTTTATATTTGAAATCGTACGCACCATTAAAAAACACCACACTTTATAATACTACATATTAGGGAACTCTATCACCTCGGCGGCCTTGCAATTATCAAACATTAATTATTAACAAAGAATGATTCATAGGAAATGGAAAATTATTATTATTGACATATTCGTCATTTAGGTCTTGACTAGGAAGAGGTACAAGGAAGCTATGATATATAGTCTGGTGGAAATGAGTCATTTATATGTATATTGATAGGGATTTGAAGACGAAGAGGGCTGCATGCTTTTATGTGAGTAATTTAGTTTGTTTTGCTATTGGTAATATTGGCCGATACATAATATATATCATGTCAAGTTTTTTTTAGATGTGTGAATTCTTATATATTCAGTCCATATACCACGTTCTAACTCATAACTAAATGCACAATTAACTGAATAAACGGAGAGAAAGAACAAGTCCGAGACAGCAAACTAATGAAACTAAGAGGGAAGGTAAGGAATATCTCTTCTTCCGGACACATAATGTAAGTCCATGTTAAATTGTCAAATAAATGCATATATTTTTATGTAAATGGACTAAATATTTAAAGAACTTGTTTTTATTATAAAATAAAACAAACCAGGGAGTGCGATAGCCGTGCGTGTTAAGGCGTGTTCAACTCTCGATGTTGGGGGTGCAGGTTCGAATACTCCCGAGAGGGGATGGTCATTTTGTGGTCTACCTCATTGATAAGATCCTAGGTTCGAGTGACTAATTTTAATGCTAGTATGCTTATTTATATCCAATGGGATGCAATTCTATCGAACCATATAGGCAAAAAACCCTAATATCTAGAACAAATTCTTCTGACCACCTAACTTATACAGTAAAGTTAATTCATCTTCTGCTAAATACAATTGTCATTACATTCGTATGTGAATCGAATAGATATTTGACGAGGATGTTTATAAAATATCTTTTTAAAACAACACTAATATCTAGAACAAAACCAGCAAGGAACCATCGTCCACTAAAGGATTATCCCCCATTCTTTTAAAATAGAACAATGAATAATTTTCTCTCTTTGGCACACTGACCACCATTTCCTCATTGAAGCAAATCTATAATGAATTCGTTCCACGAATTTGTTTCTATATGATGGACATTTTCCCTTCTATTATTATTATTTGACCGGCCACAAGATCTCATACCCATTCGATGCCAGACCAAAAAACATGCATACATATATGTAGATAGCTGTTTAAAGCTACGATTTTTTGTATTTGTTGTCCTGGTTTGTTGTATCATTTAAAAATGAACTTATCTAATTTATCCGTCAATTCGATTTTATTATGTGACCAGTCATAATGGACAAAAAAGAATCCCTTCTGATGCGACTTGATGATGTCCCTGGTTCACATTGTTTTTGGACAACTTATCTCTTAAATTTGATACCCCAAGAGATATATTATAATTTAAAAAAAATACGTTGGTGGATTAATGAATCATTAATTCAATTAAACTTATCACCGATGTGCGCTGCTCAAGGGACCCTCCAAAAAAGCGGCCGTTATAGATGGGTAGGCCGCTATACACAGAAGGTGAAACATACCCTATTTTACTCACTATAAGGCACACTTGGGATCCTTTTTTCTTTTCAAAAGCTGATTCCGCGCCTTTTAATCCAGTCATAGAGCTTTCTTAGTCCTACAGTGGAACAAAAAATTGCCCTTGCGAAATTAAATATTTTATTATTATTTTTTTCATATTTTTATATATGTGTATGTAACATCATAGCTCTCATTTCAACAAAACTAGTTAGATCTTAAGTCAAAGCTCTTCGTTTAACTATCCTCTCTACGATCTTACACACACACACACATATCATCTTACAAGCCATGCAAGTGCTTAAAAGATCTATCTATATTTATTTTATTCATACAAAAAAGTGTACAGACAAATACATTGATTAGATTATGAAGTGTTAAAATAACTCTGATGTATTTACTAAATCTATTGTACAATAGTAATAAAGAATATATTATATATATATATATTTGCATAGATATTGCCAAAACAATTGTGCTCTTTATATACGAACTATAATATATAAACAAACAGATTGTCCAATGGAACAAAGGCCCTTCTTGTATTTCTCTTGTACGTAATAAGATAATTCCTGATGTCTAAGAGATTTCAGTTTCTCAATAAGTTGCTTCCACAAATGTTTTACTATTTTTTTTGCTGTTGTAAAAATCTCTTATGTGGGACGTTGTTGGTGGAAGATACTTTATTCCGTTGATGACAGGGAAACAAGTGATGCTCCCTCCTCTTATGGGATCTTAAATCAGAAGCTGTTTCCCTATATACTGCAGCTAGTGAAACTGCTCTTTTAAACGGTTTACTTGGTGTTTATGAGGATAGTCTTGAAGGGATTTAGTGCTTTAAAATTAAAAATTACAATAGCCTTTGATTCTCACGATGATCATCTTTTTCTTCCGGAATGTCCAAGTAAAATAATGACTTAAAGTTAATTTTGAGGGTCTAAACCACGATCTATATAAAAGCTCTTAGAATAGAGATTGACTGACTGAATACACTGTATCGTTGTATTCTTTATCGCAGCCTTTGCAAGGTCGAAATAATTTAATACAATCTGAAGTTGAACTGTAATATCCTATTATCTACAATGTTTTCTAAGGAGTTTATCATGACTCATTGCAAAAAACAATTTATCACTCATATATAAAAGTAGTATTGCTTGTGACTCTCAAAATGCCAAAGGCAATAATTGAGGTTAAAAAACCCAATAGCATGGAGGTTGTAGTGTGTAGCTCCCTGGTACCCTCACCAGTTACACACTGGGGGGTTTATCTATAAAAAAACCCGGTTAATGGGGTTTTTAGGTGGTGCAATTCAAATGCGTTTTCATATTTCTCCACGGAAGATCGCGAGTAGCATTATGTGTATTGAGATTTTCACTGGCGCCAAAAACATAACTGCGTTGTATTTTGTTTTTTATAAGCTATGACTATAGGAAGACACAAAAAAAATGTATGGGAATTAATACAATTTATAATTCTCGTAAGCCAACGCGCCACTTTTTTTTTTTACTGTATCGTTTTCTTCAATATATTTATGCACACAAAAAGTTTATTTCATACGTTAAAAGGACGTATATAGTTCTGGTGTCGGTCATCATTTAACATTTATGAATTTAGGACTGGCAGCCCCCCTACAATCACCCTGGGCTTTTACTCCCGTGCCATTCACCCTCCCTGTTACTAATATTTCTTATCTCTTAAAGTCACATATGAAGTTAATTTGTTTTCTGAATGACAAATTGCATGTGTTTTTAAAACCACCTATGTCCTAATATCGGTCATATGTTTTATATGACCGATATTAGGAACATAGTTTTATAACACACATGCAAAAGTAAACATAGTTCGCTTCTTAAGTAGACTTTAAGGGATAAGAACTGTTAGTAACGTCCACTGGATAATTTAGGGACGTCAATTCGTGCATATTTCTTCAATGCTTCCAATAGTGAACTATTGTGAATATTCACAATTTTTCTGAAATCGTAAACACTTTTTGAAATTCTTCTTTGCAATTTTAGAACATAATTATCTAAATATCTACTGTAATCTACTAAATATTTCCAACAAACCCTCCTGTTATCGACAAATATGATAAACAATTATCTTATTAGGTAAAAAAAATACGAATATTTAGATTATGATATATTCTAATTTGCCGGTTTTATTTAATAAAACAAAAATTAAATAAAACCCGGGGTTTATTCAAAAAATCCTCATCCGAGTCGGTAAAAAACGAGTTTTTTTTAAACAAACCTGCCCAAAAGTGGTCTTATAATGTCCTATAATATTTTGACCATTATTTTTTTCTTCAAAGGAATACTGAAGTCAATATCCTCATAGATAACTAATCCTAATTCATGTTCTTCCTTACTTGAATAATCAATCGTTATGCTAACCTTAGCTCACTCTCACAATCTTTAAGGAGCGTATAACCTGACTAACGGGGGAAGCCTTAAGAAACAGGTTTCCTTATCAAAATCAAACTCACTACATTTAAAACAAATCTATGGGTTCATTGTAGAAATCACGCGCTCAGTTGATGCAGTTGGAGCAAAACAAACCTTATATTAATGATGACAGGTCTGTTGGAATTTGGAAATCAAAACAGTGTTGTCGGGGTTGTCTAGAAATATGTGAAAAAAGTAACATAATATGCAAAAAAAAACTAAAATAATGCGATAAAAAAATTGTATTCAATTTTTGGTGACAAGAAGTTTAATAAAGTTTGTGAATGTCATTTAGTGATAAAAGTGACCCTGTTTTTTTGTGGTGTGAAAAAGGCTTAGATACAGCATATATGAGTTAAAAGGTCATATGCCCAAAAAGTGATTTTTCCTACAATTCCTAAAGCCCTGCTAATAAGCGATATATTTTCTCGGTTGTCAGAATAAATGGACCAGAAAAAATGAACAATGTAGAAAAGGAAAATGAGGATGCATGGAAGAAATGGCACAACTGCATTGGTAGGCACGTGTAGAGTGAAATACACCTAAGTATTATTGTACAAACTACTATTTTTAATATGTATGAGTACATAATGACATAAAAACAATTTGCTTTTTGGAATTTTAGATAAATGCTGTTTTTTTGTTGTCAATTGTAGTTCAAATCGCCCAAAATATTGAGATAATACGACTTGTCTATATAACGATATGATACATGTTAGACCACTTGTGAAGAATACAGACCGAATTTCGGGCGCATCCGATGTTAGAGCAACTCAAATCGATAACACAGGCCAACAAAAATCAACAAAAAAAAAAAGGTCGGACTAATTTACCATAATTCATATAGAGTTTTATTCACTGATTCCAAATATGGTATTCATTTTTCAAAGTTAGTGATAAATTCAGAGCTAAATGGATTTCAATTTTTTTAGCATTTTTAGATTCAGAGCCATTTTTGGCATACAAGGACTGAAGTATAGAAAAATAAAAAGCAATGATTTGATAGAGCTTAGATCAAAGTACTCATTTCAATTTTTACTTCGTCTCTGGCACATTTAAACTTTAAAATATATGTCATTTTGTACGAAAAATGAAGGGTTTTTCTTAGAGACTCACTGTTCCTCACTGCTCCTCACTCAAAGGTCTTACATCATTAAAAATTGATATGAATATGAAGAAAAAATATCAAGCTTTAATTTGATATGCTTAATATTCCATAAAATGCCTTATTTTAATCAAAATTAGCAAATGAATATTTTTTAAATCCTCTCTATTTTGCCCTTTTTTAGAGAAATTCATAACTCACCCAGTGAGATAGAAACAGAGAGAGAGAAACTGACGTCACAACGTATGTAAACAATAAAGAGTAATTTTCCTTCTTTCATTGGAATTTGAGTGTTTTTTCCCGGAAATCTTCCGAGGATCCAGGATTCCTAATGAGTGGCCTGCCGGCTGTGCCGTCGTAGACAACATTTGTGAGAAGAATTCATCGTGACACAGCCTCGGATCAAGCATGGAGCAAGGAGTGGAAGCTTAGGAGGACATGACTCCCCAGAGGGTGCTTAGCCTATTCTCTTTGCATCAAAGAGGATGATGAGTCGGAGACAGACAGACCCTCAAGGACATTACCCCCCTCCTCCTCTCTCTTCCTTAAGGCTGGTTGGCTGGCTCATTCCGTCTGCTCAAAGAAGATGACGTGTCGGGCACCCCGGAGGGAGGGAGGAATGGACTCCCGTGAGAGAGAGAGAGAGAGAGTCATTGCCTTTGTCCTGTCTACCTACTAGCCTATTCTATCGGGGAGTCTCCTTTTCAAGTGAGACACAGAGAGAGAGAGATAATTAACTTATTATCATCCTGAAGAGTCTCGGGATCGAGAAATAGTGACTTTACACATAGAAGTGGAATCTTTGGGCACCTGGATCGTGAAAAGAGGAAGTTCCTCATGACCTATTCCTACTCATTCGTCTTCAAATATCTACCCTCCCTCCATCCCCCTCTTCCGGATCTGTCTCGGATGACTACAGAGACTCCACTCATGAAGCCTCCTCCTACACGTCTCTTGGACTCGAACGTCTAGAAGAGGAAGTCTCTCAGGCATTGCTCTTCCTCCCTCCGGGTCTCGGATGACTACGGAGACTCCACTCATGAAGCCTCCTCCTACACGTCTCTTGGATTCGTAATTCTAGAAGAGGAAGTCTCTCAGGCATTGCTCTTCCTCAACAAACAAATGAAGGAGTCCTCCTCACCCTCCGAGTCTCATAATTTGGAAATCAATGGTTATTCTCCTGATGAACCCAGCATATTCGTCTCCTTTGGAACCGTGGATCTTGAAGGAGGACTCCATTATGGCTTCACCCCTTTCTCTTGCAAATATGTAGATTGCTTCATGGTTCATGTATTTATAAGGAACATCATTATTCTTCAATGGATACTATACACTTCTACCTTGGGACCTTATATTTTGTAATGAAGCCCTCTGAACAGACTCTTTTTTTATTTTATAAGATTTTCCTCTTCTTTGACATTTATATAAAGTGAAACATATTTTTCCGTTTTCGTCGTGTTTGAAGGAAGAACCCCAAACGACCACTTTATATTTACATATTTCATAATTCAAGGGTGATCTGACTTATTTCACATTTATAGGTTTTATATTCTTGTATTGAAATAAAAACACCTTCACAACTTTTGTTGATTTTTCTAACGATATCAGCTCGTATTTCTTGTAATTATGGTAAAAGTATTTTGTAATATAAATATAAAGAATTATTCTAAAAGAATACACAACAGAGTATTGATCTTCACAATTCTTAAGTGAAGGTAAGGTGTTCGTTAATATATTTTATGATATAATCTGTATTTCTGCCCCCTAAAGAAAGAAATGCTTATTACTACTATAGTTAAAATTTACAAATAAAATATAGCCCATTAATAAAAATCTGAAATGAAAATAGTTATCATTGACCTTATCATGAGTATACTTGATGCTAATTTATCACTTAAGGTCCTACCTAATCTTGTCTAGCCTAGGAATTGCAGAAAAGTATTAATTACCTACTTAATTATATTATTAAACGTTTTGATTTTTATATAAAACATAATTTGTCTTACATCACTTATAGGAACTAGAATGGAGTCCTTAGACAAGATACTGCTCTGTAATAATTTTTTAAACACAAATCTGACTCTGGCCACTTCCGTTTCCAAGTTAATTACGCGAAGTAAAAGGGAAAAATTTCCTTTTAGTGTTTATTACTCTCATTTCCCTGAATAAACCTCTTCAACGCAGCACACAGTGACTCGATATTTAACAAAAAAAAATACATGAAAAAGCAAGGCACTGAGTTTTGCACTAATAATAACAAATATTAAAAGTATAGATATAAGTATAAAATAGATGTCAAATGAGTGATCAAGTGTATATTTCGGGTGTATCAATCAGAGTATCTGTACGAATATATGCGGTAAATATAAAATAAGGATAAAATAAATATCCCAAGTGGAAAGAGACTCCGTTGAAATTATTTGTAGAATCTTTGAAATAATATAAGGAATTTATTTCACTCTCATGGATTCAAATGTGAAAAGCTTGGTGTAATTGAAGATTCTATGGTCGAAACGCGACGTAAAGAATGGTAATAAGTCACCAAATTCTAAGATGATCGAATTTGTCAAAATTATGGCTCCAATCTAGGAAGGCAAATTAAAAGGGGAAGCAAGAAGCCTTGAAGTATCCATCCTTTTTAAATCAAGAGGTCCAAAATTTCCCTTTCCATGCATGAAGTCCATTGTTTTCGACTCCGAGACTAATATGGTGGGTTGATCCGGAGAATATTATATCATGGACATTGATTTCCAAATTGCAAGCCTTTAGAGATGAGACTCGAAGGGTGAGGAGGACTCCTTCATTTGCTTGTTGAGGAAGAGCAATGCCTGAGAGACTTCCTCTTCTAAACGTTCGAGTCCAAGAGACGTGTAGGAGGAGGCTTCATGAGTGGAGTCTCCGTAGTCATCCGAGACCCGGAGGGAGGAAGAGCAATGCCTGAAAGACTTCCTCTTCTAGACGTACGAATCCAAGAGACGTGTAGGAGGAGGCTTCATGAGTGGAGTCTCCGTAGTCAACTGAGACTCGGAGGGAGGAAGAGCAATGCCTGAGAGACTTCCTCTTCTAGACGTACGAGTCCAAGAGACGTGTAGGAGGAGGCTTCATGAGTGGAGTCTCCGTAGTCATCCGAGACCCGGAGGGAGGAAGAGCAATGCCTGAGAGACTTCCTCTTCTAGACGTACGAATCCAAGAGACGTGTAGGAGGAGGCTTCATGAGTGGAGTCTCCGTAGTCATCCGAGACCCGGAGGGAGGAAGAGCAATGCCTGAGAGACTTCCTCTTCTAGAATTACGAATCCAAGAGACCTGTAGGAGGAGGCTTCATGAGTGGAGTCTCCGTAGTCATCCGAGACCCGGAGGGAGGAAGAGCAATGCCTGAGAGACTTCCTCTTCTAGACGTTCGAGTCCAAGAGACGTGTAGGAGGAGGCTTCATGAGTGGAGTCTCTGTAGTCATCCGAGACAGATCCGGAAGAGGGGATGGAGGGAGGGTAGATATTTGAAGACGAATGAGTAGGAATAGGTCATGAGGAACTTCCTCTTTTCACGATCCAGGTGCCCAAAGATTCCACTTCTATGTGTAAAGTCACTATTTCTCGATCCCGAGACTCTCAGGATGATAATAAGTTAATTATCTCTCTCTCTCTGTGTCTCACTTGAAAAGGAGACTCCCCGATAGAATAGGCTAGTAGGTAGACAGGACAAAGGCAATGACTCTCTCTCTCTCACGGGAGTCCATTCCTCCCTCCCTCCGGGGTGCCCGACACGTCATCTTCTTTGAGCAGACGGAATGAGCCAGCCAACCAGCCTTAAGGAAGAGAGAGGAGGGGGGGGGTAATGTCCTTGAGGGTCTGTCTGTCTCCGACTCATCATCCTCTTTGATGCAAAGAGAATAGGCTAAGCACCCCTGGGGAGTCATGTCCTCCTAAGCTTCCACTCTTTGCTCCATGCTTGATCCGAGGCTGTGTCACGATGAATTCTTCTCACAAATGTTGTGTTCGACGGCACAGCCGGCAGGCCACTCATTAGGAATCCTGGATCCTCAGAAGATTTCGGGGGAAAAACACTCAAATTCCAATGAAAGAAGGAAAATTACTCTTTATTGTTTACATACATGTGACGTCAGTTTCTCTCTGTTTCTATCTCACTGGGTGAGTTATGAATTTCTCTAAAAAAGGGCAAAATGGAGAGGATTAAAAAATATTCATTTGCTAATTTGATTAAAATAAGGCATTTTATAGAACATTAAGCATATCAAATTAAAGCTTGATATTTTCTTATATTACATATGAATTTTTAATCATGTAAGACCTTTGAGTGAGGAACAGTGAGGATCAGTGAGTCTCTAAGAAAAACCCTTCATTTTTCGTACAAAATGACATATATTTTAAAGTTTAAATGTGCCAGAGACGAAGTAAAAATGAAATGAGTACTTTGATCTAAGCTCTATCAAATCATTGCTTTATTTTTCTATACTTCAGTCCTTGTATGCCAAAAATGGCTCTGAATCTAAAAAATGCTAAAAAAATGAAATCCATTTAGCTCTGAATTTATCACTAACTTTAAAAATGAATACCATATTGGAACAGGAATAAAACT